>CAKAEH010001307.1:0-82518 GCA_916381525.1 Cercopithifilaria johnstoni
AATAAGTACAAATGATTGTAGTGCATGTTATTAGTGACTGCCTAATTCAAATTTATAGCATGCATTTTCCTTCAGATTGACTAAGCGGTATCTATTAATGGTATTACATGAAAATAGTAACAAATATATATATAGAGTTGTTCATATATATGAACAACTGATACATTGAATTCTCAAAACCAATGCTTACTGTGAACGGGCAACCGACAAAAAAATGGCTTTTAAAAGATGGATCGTTGAATGCCTGAAAAGAAACCCCACGACGAATTAAAAAAATATGATATCCTGAATGAACTTATCGGTTTAGGAGTAATTCACAATTGATGCTTAATGTTAAGAATATTTGCTAAAATTAAAAAAAAAATCATTGCTGTATATCAGAGGTCTAGCAAGTTTTCTCCTGTAAAAGGTAATGTAAAAATTCACTTTTAAGCATTCGTCTATTTCAACTATTCAAGCTTGAAAGCTTATTGCGTTTAAGACTTAGGTTTTAGCTAAGTAGTAAAGAAAAATGAAGGATTGTTCTAGAAGTGCTGTACATCGGCATCATGAAATAAAGCCATCATCATATTAGTTGCCAAATCATTCTATTTGATTCAGTCACGAACAGACTACTACTCTTATTGGATACTTTCAACAATATTCCTTAATAGTTTGAATACAATCCAATCCTTTTCACTTTTCTGTTATAACTATTTTTCGTTGAAATGGACGTAAATTTCAGAAATCCAAAAAAAGAATTCAAAAAGATCGCTTCGATTCAGTAAGCAACAAGGTATAATCGATTAATCAGTTCGATCGAGCAATGAAATAATAGTCATCAAATTATGTTGAATTTATCAATTAATAACGTAATGAATCAGAAAAGAAAAATGTACAAGTTTAAACTGAAATTAAAATTTAGGAACAGAAGCAACCAAATGATTCACCAAAAATACATTTAGATGGATGCCACGGCTGGAAAAATAAGGCTAAACGTGTATTTTTATTTTTTTCTGTTGCTTCTCTGAATTTTTACTTTGAAATAAGAACGGAATCGGTAAGTAAGCAAAATTTATAAAAAAAAGGAGAAAAAAGCGGAAAAATCCAAAAAGGGCGCAACAATTACCGTCGTTACTAACTATTTTCATCTAAAAAAATCATCGAATTTTCACTCAACAAATATGATGTCATTTCCGATGATTGCTGAAGGATTACTTCATTTTATAAGTTTCTAGTGAGTGAGCAAGTTGAGCTAAGCAAGCTCACAAATACCACCTTCTAGATGTCTTTAATTAATCATTAAATACCTTTGCCTAACACGTCATTCTATAGTGCCGTTCAACAGACAACCTCTCACACACTCACACACACACACATACATACACACAAATAATACGGCATTTATTGTGGACAACATTGTGAAAGATATGTAATGTTAATGAAAAAACTTTTGTATATTTGCAGATTGATTGATTGATTTTTTTTATAGTTATAGTTGTAAATTACAAACGATCAAAAGTTTTCATTATTCCTTGTAATCTAATATTATACTTCTACAGGTGATATTCATCTGTTCATATCACAGTTGTTTAATTCATCCCATTGATCTCAACGGTCAGCATAATTCTTTTCAACAAATACACTTGTTTAAGAAATCGTTAAGATCTTTTAAATAATTTAAAAAATGAATTTAAGCAACTATAACGATAGTTTTTCGTTTTTATATTATTTCGTTTCAACGATCAGAAATATATGTGTTGAAGGGAGGGTTGGGATTAGTTTTCTCCACCACAGTCGTTTGCATGTAAGAAGAAAATTTTGGATTTTATAAGAAAATAATTGGCAAGTGAGTAATTCTTGTGAAGTATAGATATTGTTGTTCTTACAAAAGTTAAATATAAAAACGAAAGGAAGTATATCCACTGGCTTCAATAGTTCCTCTTCGTCAAATTTCATAAATGAAATAATGTGAAATTATTTGTTCACTTTTAAGAATAACGTAATGAACTGCCTCCTTTGCCAATTATTGTCCCTTGTAAAATCCAAAATTCTTTGTTGGCTTTTCTTCCGTATACAAAAGTTTAATGTCCACATTATTCAGTATATATAGTTGTAATGTGGTGAATATTGGACGATGCAAAGTTTTACTATTAATCTTTTCTTATTCAATCTCCAGATTATCTCCAAATTACTCAACATATATATGTGTCGTCGAGTATTAATTCAGCATCAATCTCAAGTGATGAACACTTTATAAAGATAGCATTGAACAAAATCTTAACTTGGCTCAATTTCTGCGAGATTCACATCACCTATCAAAAGTGTTCAAAAGAGAAATATCTCTTCTAAGCTTTTGCTTCTTTTTGATAAGGGAAATATGTCAAATGAGTGCCAAAAAATAGTTTTTGAATTTTCATTTTATAAGTGTCACATTTTAAAATTAAAATTATTCTGATTACGCCCTTAGCTTTAACCAATTCTATTCATTATATTATCAGCCGAATTCATACATATTTTCCCATTTAGCAAATAAGAATATTCTGTATTTCATTTAAATTTCAGTATTTCCAGTGCCACCATATCTGCAACATTAAAAGGAAATGAAATGTTGCAAGTCATTGTATTTATACACCAAAAATCTTTTATCACTTTATTTTGCACCAACAAAAGTTCTCTCATACATGAAAGAAGCTAATCATTTTGCAATTTTTAGCACAGAACAAAATTACCGAAACATTTCATTTACATTATGTTTAAATTTTCATAGAAGTTATTATAAAGTATTTCACACGGACAATAAAACATGACACAATAATGAATCAGGAAAAATGATATTATATTTATGGAAAAGTGACGAAGGGATATAACTTTGGCTATCGAAACTTCACTAAATATCTTTTAGCAGGAAAAAAAATGTTATTTAAAGCGTCGATTCTATGAAATATGCACGGTTACCTTAAGCGTCGAGAGTTCACAAAAATATGTTAAGTGAACAATACGCTAAAATTTATACTGTAGTAATGATATTGTTTAAACAATTCACAATATAGTGACCAAATAAATATTTATTAATCAAAATCAAACAGAAAAAAGCAAAAGGGATATTGCAGGATGATGAGATGATGTATGTTTTATTTCGATGGATGATGGATTTCCTTTCTGTGTTGTTTAAATAAATTGCCCGTTTGTATGCTTTAAACATGCTGCAAATATACTGCCAGTTTGATAGATAATAATTAAATTACTATCATTTTATGCGGAACATTTTAACATATACAATGAATAAGCGAGCTTCATCAGTATTGTTACATTGTGAAGTTTAAAATTTTGAAAATTTTAGAAATTCTAATCTTTTGAAGTGATTAAACATTTTCACCAACCTCTTGGAAACCGTTATGTAGATGTGAGACAGCCGAATGTTTATGTGGTATGCCCACTTCATCGAGATATTTTCTTGTTAAGTAACCTCTGAAAATACTTAATAATTAAAATTTCCTAGCATCTAACAATTAAAATTTCCTAGCGCCCAATAATTAAACATAAGTACAATGTGTTAACAGATAATGAAATTCACTGCTCAGATATAAAGTACATGGAAACAGAAATTTTTAGATATGTTGAATATAAAAAAGATAGACGAATTGATGACCTAATATGCGCTTGTATTTTTTTTGCAGCTTCATTTCCTTCTTTTCTTTCTTGTTGTAAATGTCGTCGTATTAGAAAACCGCGAATTTCAGCCTGAATTATGGTTGCTGCTCGATCCTGAATCGCATCTTTCTGTATTACCGAATCGGTAGGATCATTAGAATAGCACCTAAAGTAGGATGATATCTTACAAACACATTTCACTCACACTTCCTTCAAAATTCTTTGATATTTTTGCATATTCAGCTATTAAATCTAATCGTAATAATGAAATTAAATACTTTCTGATTAATTATTGATCACAGCTTTAGTTAATTTTTACATAATTTTGCAAAAAATCGATATTATTCGAATATATTTTCCAGACCTTTTCATATCCACAGCCCCTTTTCTTCCTCCATGATTTCGTTATTTCTTAAAAAACCCTGATTAGAAAAACGCATCAAAAATTATAAATCTGTCTGGATACCGTTAAAGAATTGAAACGAACTTTAAATCTTTTTCTGCGTCCGGTAAACTAATACAATCTGTGGGTCGCCAAATGATATCATTGTCCTTTTTGTTGAGACCAAAATTTTGTGGATTAGCTCGAACCTAAGAGGAATAAATAGTGAGAGAAAAATGGAAAAATCAAACAGACACAATATTAAAATTTTAAACTAATAACTTAAAAGTAATACTTACAATATGTCCACGATATGCAGCTTGAATTTTCGTTGCTGCTTCATCAAAAGGCATTGACGATTGTTTGGTCATTTTATCCTTTTCGTGATACTGAATTTTCATCTCATTTAAATTGTGAGCAAGAAAATATCCAGCAAATTTTAAAATTCAAATCTTCAAACTTTCTAGTTTGGCAAATTTATTTCCATGTCAAAAATTCCTTTCTTAGACAAACTATTATCAACTAACACTGAAAACAGATGACTATACGAAAAAACGCATGCAAACCTGTTTCTGTAGGTCAATTTTGAAGGACTCATATAAAGTAGGATTCTCTAGCACATCTTCTGCATTATTCTCTGAAAAAAGCAGATCACTTTGAAATCATCGTGATCAAACAGATTTCTGTTATTTATTAGATGAAAAATTATATTCTAACTATAATGCTTGTTCTCAATTAGCTTTTTTTTTCTCCACATCTGACTGCATTTCTATTTCAAAAGTTCTGAATTCATCAATTATCGTTGTTATATCACAGTGATCAGGAATAAAGTTATCAATGAAGAAAATTGAGCTCATATGTATCAAGTAATTAATTAAGCTATGCGTAATTTAATTTCACTGAATAAAAAACGGAATGACTAAAAATCTGACAGCTAAATTTGGAAATTCGAAAAATTTTTTATTTCTTTAATGAATTTAATCTTAGTGATACCTTTCTGTCACATAATTATAAACGAAATGCTAATTGGTAGTAATTTTTAGAATTTCTGATTATATACTAAAAAAAAATGTATATATATATGTATGTAAGTTTTAAAGAATTTGAAAGTTTCAGAACTTACGTTTGCGATGTTTTTGCAAGACATTGAAAAAGAGAATCGAAAAACTGATTAAATCAGTTGGCTGTGTTCTCAGTGTTTCATGCACTAACGCTTCTAACAATGAACGCAGTCCAACTGGTATTTTGTAATTTTCACTTGATGATTCCGCCATGTAGTTTTCTGTAATCAAAACTGGAAAATTAACCAATATGTAAGAAAAAAAATACATACAATATCAGATACTGCTTTTAATTAAATTATACTTTTAACTAAAGATTTCAAAGAAAAGCTAAGTGAGAAACTTAAATACCAGATATGAAAGCTAATTGAGAAACTTAAATACCAGATATGAATGATATAATGAAGTATTATTTTGACAATAAAATAATCTAAATAAATATCTTCTCAGCTTTGATAATAAAATAAATGGGATATAAATGGGATACCACATGACCATAATTAAAAATGACCAGAGAAATTTTTAAGTTCATGTACGATTTATTTGACAAAATTAAAAAAACAGATTTCAAGAGATCACAAGTTATTTGAGAATATTTTAATAAAACCCAAAGCAAAGATTTACAATACGAAATGGTGAACTCGAATTAAAAAAAAAAGTTGCATCCTAATTAAATTAAAAGTGACAATTCCAACTGGTAGTACTTATCTTCACAAAGAAAAAACTATAAAATATTTCGTTCCTGCCTTTTCACTCATTTAGATATTTCATATAAGTCAAAATCACAAGATTTATTAGTCGAGGAATCTAAATTCAATCCGACTAATCCTTGAGACTCTCAAATGAGATATACCATGTCAATTTGAACCTCAACTTCTTGGGTAAAGTAAACCATTTTAGCATAAAGCACGTAACTTTTCAGATTACTTTCCATTTGAGTTTATGTAAATACCAGTGATTCAGTGTCATCTAATATTGGGACAGTTATAAAAAGGCATAGAAAATGAATATAGCAATTGTGTGCAAAAAGATAAAACATGAAGATATTTCACGTCATTAGGAATTCTTCCTCTTCTCCCATCATTCGAATTCATCACGTCTTTGTGATCCAATTCTTCATACATCATTCAGAAAAGAACCATTTGTTCTGTATAGTTATTCTAGATTATGCCAGTAAACATATCAATCTTCTCTGAGTGGGAAGGTTTGTTTTTCTTCTGAATTTTCGGAGTAGAAAGTTCCAAGGATATTGAAATAACTTATATTTCCTTCATGTCGATCTACGTTATAGAGGGCTATAAATGGATCCACTAGAAAAAGTTTGCGACTTTCTCAACTGGTTCACATTATTTAACTGTTCCATCTAATCCACTTCCTAGTTAAACTGCCAATTGGTTCAGACGCCTCATTTTGGTGAGCAGCTAATGGATAGAGCTGTCTTCATTCTGTCTCGATACATTTGTCTAGAAATGGACACTCATATATCACAGTGAAATACTTACGTCAAATTCAGTTAAAGTATCTTTAACTCTCGTAATATCCAATCTTTTTTCTTCATAAAATTGTAATAACAAGAGCGGAAGAGTAGCGGAACATTATATGAAAAAAACGATGAAGATAAGATAATGGAAATTGCTGGCATCATTAGGAACATATTAAATTGTAAAAAATGTACATCTGTTGATTCAAATGATTTTACATGTGTAATATTAACGTATAAGAAATTTGACTGATATTTCTTTCTTTTATTTTCCAAAAATAGCATCATCCAAATTGTTACAAGAGCAGAATGAATGATGAAGATGTAAGATTTATGAATGGAAAGTTTGAAATATTTAATTTGAATACCATGAATTGTTAAAACTAAATTAGAAATTGAGAAGTGGAAATAAGCATTAGCGCCATCGGTGTATTCCGAATAATGACCAATCGAAAGCACAACAAAAGCAGCAATGAATGAGTTGACAATGATACATCCGAGTAGAAGTTAGCTGTCAAACGATAAATGTGTTGAATATACGGATAGACAGATGCGCTCCATTGCAGCAACACATCTGTTGAGGACGAGGGACGAGGACGAGTAGATGTTAGGTTGGAATTTTTGAAGACAGATACATACAACATATACCCATAGCAACTGAAAGGAACAAAAATGCAGCCAAAGTTCAATTAGCACGAAATATGTTTCGAAAATGAGCAGAGTAGTTTCAGTGTACGTCATTAACTGAGTGTGGGAAGAATGGGCGAGGCCTGAAATTGCGAATTCCTCTCTTCGACGATTTGCTACTTCAAACTTTACTGACATTTCTCGGCAGATTATTTCTAACAGCAAGAAGTTTGAAAATTCTTGTTACTGCTTCGTCTTGTTACCATACCCTCGAATGGTAATTTCTATCCTAAATAACCCACTGTGCCATCTAATCTTAGTCCTGTAATTTGATCAGACACTAAAAAGGACAAAGCTATCATGGGAATAATCGATTATTGAAGTGATTTACAATTTTAATTAATCCAACATTTTAAACAAAACATGCATAAAATCGCAATCAAAAATACGAGAAATATTGGTGGACGATAATTTGTCATGATCGAGAATGCTCAACTGATGAGTATATGAGCAAACAGTGGTATGTACACACCCAAGTGGAGGAAATTAAAACTTGAGAGACCAGTGGAAATATAAATATTTCGTACTGCAAAAATAAATAAATAGAGCTAAAATGAATAAAAAGAGCAAGTCGAAAAAAAACGATCCAAATATATCCATTTTGCTTACACTATATCATTGCCAGCTAAACACTAATTATCACTAATAAGGTTCTCATTTCTTAATTGACAAGTATGCATAACGAAAAAGTTATCTGCACTTAAAGCCATGGAGAAGCATAGCATTCAGTATCGCAAAAGTTTTTTAAATCAAAAATTACTAAAGTGTGAAACGATACCGAACATCTACAATTCTATCATTCTTTGTCAAACAGCTGTCGATATCATTGTAGCTGATTGTATTCACCACTATTTTCTCCTTTTTTCATAAAATAAATGAAGCATCCTATTTCGATTACAGAGGTTCAAAAATCTGCCAGCTGCGAGGATTACTTTGTTTTTCAGGATCAGGTGGTGAATTAATAAAATGGAAATGAGGCTTTCTGCGCATCCCATATTTCTTCCTTAATACTATATCAGTTGCCACACACAAATCAACTAGTGGAATTTATTTGCAAACCATTAAACATATTTCATTACCGTACATTCAAAAAAAGATTACAATTCCATTTCTTTACCTTAAAACTCACTCGGCATAGGAAACAATAAAGTAAGACTAAGATGGTATAGGAATTACGGATAATTCACAATTAAACTATTAAACTACAGTTAACCAATATAATGTTTTTTTGGCAAATTATAAATCGTTTTTAATAAGCGATAAAAAGAAGACATACATTCATGGCTGAGACAATATGCAGATAGCGCGATAAACAGCCAAATTCACTTTTCCACGTGATACATCTATGATATTGCTCGATATTGCTTTTAGCTCGCACTTGTTTATCAACT
The DNA here is from genome assembly GCA_916381525.1 of Cercopithifilaria johnstoni. Classification (NCBI taxonomy): domain Eukaryota; kingdom Metazoa; phylum Nematoda; class Chromadorea; order Rhabditida; family Onchocercidae; genus Cercopithifilaria; species Cercopithifilaria johnstoni. Next base: position 8,635 of record CAKAEH010001307.1, read on the forward strand.
AATTTTGAGGTGTGATTTCAGGACACTTTAATATCAAATGGCATTGTAGCGCACAGTGTGACTTATGCACTAATAAACTATTCTTTATTATATTCAAAATTTCAACTACCCACTTTCCACCTAACAATAATTAATCATATTTGAAGTTTGCTGTACTAAAAAATCTTCAAACACGATATAAAAAAAAAAAAATACGATAATAAATTATCTGAATATAGATAGCCTAGTCGATCGATAAGTTTAATTAAGTACATCTTTTTTATTACAAGAATAAATAAAAAGGTTGATTGAATTAAGTATACTGTGAACATTTTCAAAATCTAACTCACTAAGCAAATTCTCATGAGTAAACCTTTTGCTTAAAGCAATTCCTCCTTTCAACTTTTTAAGGAAAGTTTTTCAAAATTGTTTTTGAGTACTTTGAAATGCCTGAAAGATTGTGAGAAAAAGAAATCTTGTCATACAATGTTAAAATGATGTTTTTATTATAACATTTACATATTTGAACGACAAAAAGAATTCCGTTTTGTTACATAAACGAATAAGCGATCTTACAACAATGAACTATTAAATTAATTTCATTTGCATTTTTGAAGGATGAATTTGCTCCTTACTAATGTCGAATATTTGGCAATCATTCGATGATGATGGTAATATTGTTTAAAGGATGTAAATATGCTATAAAATATATTTTAATGATAAAGGAATATTAGGGAATTAATGAATTTAACTGAATTAGACAATGAAGATTATTGTTTTAAGATAACCGAGTAAAGATCTTCGAATAGTACGACGACGTCGATAAGGGCCATAAACGAGAATAAGTAATTGAGGTGATATACCGAGACTAAATCGAATCCGTTATACTTGAAACTTATTCCGCTGTTTTGCGATTATTTTGAAGCCACTGAGTACTAGTTAGGCTAACATCAGTTTTTTGTAAGCTGTCATCATTTCGTGTGGCATTGTATCTGTTCCACTTCTCGCAGCTAGCAATTTTGAAATCAGCGGAATGCTTGGATTAAATGTGAGAAATCATCCAGTTCTGCAAAAAAAGTTGCATGGAACTCTAAACACCAATAAATGCCACTGTTAAAACTAACTGATCAATTCTCAACTCTTTTAACGTGGGTTGTTCTTATCGATCTATCTTTTCTATTGCTGAATAAATACCTAAATGCTTCTTTATTAATCTGGGATTTCAAAATATTGAAAACAAGTGATTTTCGCAATGATAACATCCATGAAATACTGTTTATAATTTTCATTGAAGTCTGATAATATTTTCCGCTACATCTGTTGAGATCTCATCTTTCAAGTTTTTTTGGCTGATAATTAATTCTTTGTTAAAGACTTTTTTGAAGTAATAGATGGATTTTTTTTATTACGTTTGTTCACACTTAATTGATTATTTTCATGATATGTGGCTTAAAGAAAAGATTTAGCAGATGTTTATTTTTTACAGCTATTTCCCTATCACTTTTCTGTTTCCTTAAGAACGAATGCGTATTCATGGCGTAAACTTGAAGAGAATGATAAGATGAAAATTAGAAATGACAGGATTATATGCTATGTTATTTAAAAACATAGGCCGATTGCGTCATGTATTAAATCAAATTCTCATACATGTAAATGTGATGAAAAAAGGAGGAATCAAAATAAGATAATCCAAAATGAAATGAAATGAAATTGTTTTGAGAGCAACTGAAAAGCTCAAATATAAAATTTAACAGTCAAACTTGTTGCTTATAACTGCTTTTTTTTCAGTCCCTCAATTATTTATTTTAATTAGGATTTGAAATTTTTTAATAAAATCTATGTATTTTACAGACTATCCGACTACTTCATTGCAAAAAAAAAGACTATCAGTTATCACCAAGAGAATGGATTTCTAGTAGGTTAGTGTTCTGAAAAGTAAAATAATTAATTTATTAATTAGAAAGCTGAAATATTTATTCTAATGAGTATATTTATTAGCATTTTTTCAATTCATTTTACCTGACAATAAAACTAAATGCATAATACCTGAAATTAAGTAATTTTTGATTCAATAAAATTTTTTGTACGAATTGAAAATTTTGTATGAAGAAAATCATTGGAAATTTTTTGAAAATGAATGGAGAAGAAAAAGTAAAAGAAAACTGTGAGAAGTGAAAATTGTTAGGTATTTGTAGCTCACGCAATACCATTCAGTAGAAATTTAAGGCAATTGCTGAATTAGTTATTTTTGCATGCGAAAAATTCATTTTTAAGACGTTTCCCATATGAGGAAAATAACAATTTATCAAATTACATATTGAATAAATCAAAATCTTTTGAATAATTCATTTCAAAATTGCATTATTACTAAATTTATTATTTGATAGCAGTATTCCTATGTTGGTTCTACTCGTTTTTCAGCGATAATTTCAACTTCAATAAAATTGTCATGCTTTTTAAATGAAATGAAATGTCCTACTCTTCATTTCAAGTTCATTGAAAAACTCCTGCATATTCTGGTATATATATCATAGTGAAATGTATATTCAATTCATATTTCAACAAATCATAACCACACGAACAAATGATTAAATGTTTAATCAGCTGGGATCTTGAAGTAAAGATAGCTGAGAAGAGTAACGATACTAAATGCAATTTTTTATCCTCAAATTTTTTTTAGCTTTACAATTATCTTTTGTTGATCATGTGGAGAGCATGTGAGCAGCATCATATGATGCCCATGAAAATTTGTGCGACATTAATTATCATCAGTTGGATAATAATTTAAAGATCGGTTTAATAATTCCTATCAAACATATTGATCTAAATCGATTTTTGAAGCTAGGATAAACTGTCAGCTAATAAAATTTATATTTTCTTAAATTTCAATTTTTCTCTTTATTAAAGAAAATCCATCTAAAATGCATGATCGGTCCTCTTAGTCTTTCCACTCACCGATGTGTTTCCTTGGCGTAATTCGTATTAAGCAATTCTTGGATATTAAAAAATGATGTATACATTTTATTGCAAAGTTTCTTTCAAAAATATGCAGGAACAATTTTGGAAAAATGCAAACCGGTTTGAAATGCAAAATAATTCAAAATATGTTGGGCAACAAAGCTAACTGATTTTGCCAGTGATATGACCAATGATAAATGGGTCACTATTAAAGAACAAACTTTTAATTTATCTAATTCCAATTTCTAAACTTTTTTGCAAAATAATGACAAGCAGTCTATCATCTCGATAATTTTAGAATTGTCAGAATGGAAGAGGGCAAAGTTCAGCGTGATCATAAACAAATCAGTGAGCTGCAAATGGAGATCTGAACCATTGAAAAACAAGAACAAAATGAAATGAAAACAAAGAGAACAACGAAAGACAGTATGGAAGATGGCCAGCTGTATTGTTGTACACAACTTCCAACACCCATTATTATTCATTACTGTTATCAAAATGCATTAGAAGACATTGTGAGAGCAAAAAATAGTACGGACCATATAAGTTCCATCTTACTATCACAATCATTCCGTTTTTCCGCATTTTCAGATTTGAAAAGATTTCGGCAAAAGATAGGGAACAACTTTATTTTTTAGGCCAATCATTAGGAAAGTTAAAGATAACTTTGGAAATACAACAGTAGCTAAGTGAAAACTAAATGATTGTGAACAGTAACTTTTTTAGTAATTAATATAATTATAATGATAATTCAAAAGGTAAATTTATACATAAATGCTTCGATATAAAAGGAAGGCAAAATTGGAACAGCAAAAAGACTGTGACAACAATAGTAAAGTTATTGAGGAGTAGCATCGTTCTACAAATTATCAACTGTCAAGTCTGATAAAAATGAATAAAATTAATATTTATTAAATTCCGCAATAATAACTTGTGTGATTCGTCACAACCATAAAATAGAGAAAATTTTAGAAAATTCTCAATCTCACCGGAAATTAGAGACATCTAAAGTTTTTTTTAATATCAATAACATATCTACGGTATAATCATTTAAACCAAATCTCGTCAAATGACAACCTAATAAAGAACAGCATAATCCAACAACAAACATTTGCTGATACGAATATTTTAATCAAGAGATACAGGCAATGAGTACCCGTAAATGAATATAACGATTACATAAAAGGAGAGTGAAACAATCACAGATATATTTCTTAGACACGGTTACTGTGAAGATATTCAAAGATCTTAAATGAACTGTCTAATGTAACCTTTCCTTTGAACAGCCTTAAATAACTGAGCAACTGCTATAGTTTGTAGCAATCTTTCTTGGAATAATAATATCAATAACAAGAGGACCAATTTATTATACAATAATTTCTCTCATGACTCGTCTAGTACCATTTGTTGTATAAGATGTCTCATCGCTATCGTGATCATCGTGTATTATCGTTGATGGACCATCTATACTATTTTGATGTTCGTTTAACTCCTGATCATTTAACGGAAATCTGAAATGATATATTTTAGCGTGAACTAGCGTGAATTTTAGTATCGAAGCTAAATTAACGGGATAAAATAAGAATTGAACTTAGGAAAAAATTACACAACTAGAAAAATTTGAAGCAAACATGACTTACTCATCTATAAAACCATCATATTTGTTGTCTTGTAAAGATGGAGAAATTTGATACTGTGTGTTATATTCTTGAAGGTATGGATCATTGCTGTATGTAAATGGTTCTACATTAGTATTCCATTGATCGGTAACCGTACCAATCTTCCTAAAAAAAACACTTTTCTTGAGATGGACATCATTTTACTGATATTTGAATTCTAAAAACTAAATCTAAAAATAATAAATTTACATGGGAAATCCTTGTGTGATCTGAGCTGATTGTCCATTTGATTTGTTAGTATTGGGAGTGGAACCGAGAGTGAAAATACCGCTATCAGTTTGAGATCCGTGAACTAAAGTATTTTTAGTATTTGACTGCGACAACGGCGCACTACTATCATTCCTTCTGCAAAAAATTTCGTCTTACGAAAATTTAATAACTTTAAAAGTATAAAGAGATTTATTGAAAGTTTCCAGGATGTGTACACAGAAACAATAAATTTAAAACTTCAAATATTTTAAAACATTTTTCATAGCTATAAGTCATACCTTTCGGTACTAACAAAATTCTTCTCTTTCTTATTTGGGTTAAATGTTCGTCGCATCTGACAGCAGATGAAGATAAAACAAAGTGTTAACAACAGGAAAAGTACAACAGCACCAAGCGGTATCATATACACCCATCCGGATGCAAGAAGAGTTGAAGAGACTGAAAACTGCACACAATTAAAGTCATCTGGTGTAAGAGGGAGTAGAAACCGATCCTATCTTAGGTTTTGTTAGGATCGCTGCTTCAGGTTTTATATATGTTATCCATCAAAGCCCCAAGAGCTATGTCTCTTCCTATCAAAGACATCATTAGCAGCTAGCAATTGAGGTCGACCCAGCGAGGATTCGAACGCGAAGTGCCTGCACCGCACAGCGCCACTATACCAATCTGCCATACATATATCACTGGTATTTTCAAAGGCATAATTTAAGGTAATAAAGTCGGTTATTATCACTTTTGAATTCTATTTCTGATGACAAAACAAAGCGGCGTTTCCCTGCCGTTCCTATTACGCCCAGAACTCTCAATCGAATGAATGAACTGCCAGTGATCGAATAGCCATGGACTTCTCATGTACTTTTTTTCATTCTTAAGTTTTTAGTCTTCTATAAAACTTTTTTACCGAATCAAATCTCTTATGGAACGAAGCTAACCAATGATTTCTGAGGCAGCCGAGCAGTTAGCAAGATTTAGCTTATGGCACAATCGAGCTTTCAAATAATCGGCGGATGGTACATCATAGATGGGAGTCTGATCAAAGCAATCCATAACACGCCAATTTGCGCTCACTTTTCCCTCACTTTCACTTCCAATGTCCTGTCCATTTTTGCCAGATGCAAATAGTAGCAAAACGCATAAGTCGTCATTTAACTGCTTTGTCTGAAAAAGAAAATACAGGAGTTCTGCGCAAATTAAACTTATATTTTGAGAAAATTAGAAAATAATTAAAATTGCAACATGCAACAAATGAAGCAAACAATTTTAGCACACCACAGTTAATGCTGTGAATTATCGTTTGATAGATTAGGTAAGCTAATCCTCATTCCATTAGCTTTTTTTCTTTCTCTGTTCTCGAAACGATATTTAAAGCTTAGATTAAAAGGAATCACTGAAAACATAAATTCTAATTAGCAGTCCTTGGTCTTCAGTTCTCAATTCCAAAAAAAAAATCCGGAAATTACTACTTCGAAATCAATTTTCTGCTGAGCGCTATTGTAATAGAGAGTTAATGGTCGAGGTATCGATCCGCATTCCCATACATCCGATGTGGTTGCTGTTGTGACCGGAGTCCAGTCACTGCTACCTATTAAATTCCGAGCACGAACTCTAAACCAGTAAGTACTCAATGGATTCAAATAACTGATGTTGTAAACCATGTAAGCAATAGAGGAGAAAGCTCGTCTTGACCGACGGCTAGTTTCATTTTCCTGAAATAATTTGATCGAATATTTTTGCATTACAGTAAGCGTATTTAGTACTCATTATGACAGCTTTCTAAATTAAGACATCTGCAATATTAACCTACGCCTTCCTATGAATTGTGGAGTGGAATCCTTAGCTTGCAATCATACACAATAATTTTATCATAATAAGGAAAATTACTGGATCTTATTGTTCATATAATTTAGTTCTTTAATTTGAAATTTCCTTAATGACGTAGCTCAATTTTCTGTTTTTAAATCTGAACTGTAATAATTTCTTCTAAAATTACAATTATGCTATTATGATGCTTTATGATTAAATGGAATCAATATCCAAATTATTATTAATTGAAAACTTTCTAAGATATAAAGTATATTTACCTCGTATAAAGTAAGGTAGGATGCGTTACGATCATCAATGTAAATTGCTACGGGTTCTGTTGAATCAGGAATCCCTTTCATCGGATTCACCTTACGATATTCGAGCTGAAAGTTTTGTTCTTCGCCACCATCAAAACTTGGCCGCCAACCAATAAACAGGGAAGTTGGTAATGAAGATATCAACTGAAGGTCACGTGGAGCTTGTGGCTTGCCTGTAGTACAGTAATTCATTTTCACTTTTAAATTACTATTCTCGGCACAAATTAATCATTAATAATTTCTTGACTTCTGTAAGCTTTACTTCTGATGCATTGCTATCCAACACAAATTAATAATTGATGTTCTGAATTTCATTCAAAAATTGAGCTTACTTTTTGTCTGTAATTTGATGACCAATTCCTCCTTCTGTCCGTTACCATTGCTAGTCTGACAAATGTATGGTCCATGGTCATAAATCATCGAATCAGTGATTTCGAGAATTGATTGAAACTCGTCTATTTTGTTATTGAGACGAATGTTACGCACGACATATCGAGATTGCCCGTCATGCACTTCACTTCCATTTCGAAGCCATACAAATTCTGGTTCAGGACGTGCTGATACATGACATATTATTCTTGCCTGGATAAACTTTTTTTTAAATGCAAATATTTTTCAGTTCAATCTTTAGAGCATTATAAATATTCAACATAAATTATTATATTACACTCGAAACAGACTTCTATGCCTCATACTGATCAATTCAGCTGTATCATACTTTGAGTTTGGAACAAATTATCAGTTATCTTTTAAAACATATATTCGCTGTTGTACCTGCTATTGCATTAAAACTGTGTATGGAATTGTAGACTTACAGTAGATCCAACATCAGCAGCAGCCAAAGCATCGCTTGGATATCGTTCATTTAGTATAACAGGTCCATGTATTACGCTGAGTGCCACTGAACTACTTACGAACTTTTCTAAACCATTGCTGGATTTGCACGAGTAATTACCCTTATCATTCCACGCCAACGGTAGTAAAAAATTCAAAAACGCAATCATCGTGATGGAGCAAAAATCATTTTTCGGACAGCTAAAAATTGAATATCTAACAACTATCTTAGATTCACTTATTTAAATTAATTTCTTTAAAATCTTTGAAATGAATAGCAGGTCACAAATTAATATGATTTGCTGACTTGTTTGGATGTTGTTCCGAACTGATCGACCAATGAGAATTGCTATCTTTTTTGTTAATTATTTGACCATCTTTGAACCACTGAAACTGTGGAGCCGGATAACCTTGTGCTTCACATCTCAAAGTAACCGATGTTTCACCAGTCTTGAAAATGAGAGTTTCCGGCAGCGGTCGCGTTATTTTTGACGGTTCAACCACCTAAAGCATTTCATATTTATGAATATTAAGAAGATGCGCAATCACCAATATTCATTATCGTCTGATTAACGTGCTTAATGTATCAAATAATGTATTTTCTAAATGTCGTAATGCAGTTTTTTTTTTTTTGATATCCAAGAGGAACGACAACCATTTTTGTTTTCATCTTTTATTTGTTTTATTTCATTTTCCTACAAAATTTATAAATCAGCAAAATTTTGAAGCACTGGAAACTCATCATGTTGAATGTCACCAACCTGTATCGTCAAAATCCCTTCCACGCCATCACCGATCCTGTTAAAAGGCATACATCGATAATCACCATTATCAGCCAGGGTAGCATGTTCAAGGGTGTAAATGGGGCTTTTTTGTTCTCTATAACTGCCAGAGGAGGACGGTGTCAACCAACGATATTCCGCTTCCGGACTGCCTACATCAACAGCTGTACATCTCAATGTTGTTTCACCACCAACTGCAATTACGGTGCTGGAAGCCGTTATTAATGCTTCTCCTGGCCGGCGCAATACCTATAACTTTCAAAGATTAACTATCGCATAAACTAAAAGATCGAAAATTAATTTGTTTTATGGGAATATTATAGCTTTTAAAGCCAAAGCACTCAAAAATCTGTATCTTAAATTTTAATTTCTAGAAATTAGCTATCCGAGAAAAATGTATATCTGCTGAAATTCTTCAAAATCAAAAATTAAAAATCAAATTCATTCAATTTTCATAAATTTGTATCCCAGGTCTTTTCTATTAAACGCTTTACTCTACTAACATTTTTTTTTAATACTAAAGTGATAAAAAGTTTACATCAATAAAAGTAAATGCTTGACCCGTCCGTGTTACCGGTCCCGATTTCGCACCGTGAACTGTTAACACATTGATTGCTGTACACGTATAGTTGCCAGAGTGTGTTCTGAACATGATAATGATAGAAGTTTTGCTCAAAATTGAGTAAATTTGCAATAATTAATCATTCAACCAAGTTTTCCTTAAACATTATCATCTTAAATGTGGAGTTGAATGCAAACCTTTGAATGGAATCAATTTTGTAGGTTGACCCTTCATAAGTAATATCATTTGGTCCAGACCAAACAATTGAATTAGCTAATGGATTAGCATCAACTACGCATTCTAATGTTACTGCATCGCCCTCTGCCGGATTTATCCATTCCTGAAAAATAAAAAGGACGATTCGATTTAATTTACTAAATAAACTAGGGACCTCAGAAGCTTAACCGACAAATACATTAAAGAAATAGTTTTTCATCTTATATTGTAGGAAATCGAGCAATCAACGCTTATGGCGTGTCTAACCTGCATTAATTGCATTGTCCAATGATTTGCCGCACCGAAGTACCATCCATTTTTGGTGATTTATGTTTACAAATTATATCTATAACTACTCACTTTGACTTTAACGATCGGCCCATACTGAACATTCATTGTTAATTTATCAGCACCACTTTCAATAGAATTTGTTGCCGTGCACCGGAAATCACCATTATGCTTTCGTTCGGCTAAGAATTGCCAGTTTGTTCCAGCAAAATGTTCACCTGAAGTTTAAAAAAAGACTAGAAATGAGAACTGGTAGAGGAATAATGAGCAATAGTCCAGCAAAATAGTAAGGATTTTTGACAATAGCATGTAATCCCAATAATATTACAAGTCTAATTTTGGTACCATTTCAGGTTACCAATCGTTTCTGCGAATGATTGTTATAATTAATAATGAACAAAAAACGATAAACAGAAAAAACAAAAATCAATTTACCACTAGCGACATGATACCATTCGAACTGTGACGGAGCAGGATTACCGTTTGCTGAACACGTCAATTCTACACGCTCTCCTTCTTCCACATTATAGTCGTGCACTGGACCAGCGTGAACTCGTGGTCCGTACAACACCTTAACAGTAACAATGATGATTAAATAAATACTCATATTCGTATAAAATAGTTAGAAAGTAGACATGATTATTCAAAAAATTTTTTAATATGAAGTGCACTAAGGATTCTATACTGACAATTACGATGATTTATCCTAAAGTCATGTCTGTAACATTTGTAATTACTGGTTAGACTGCTAGTGTGATTAACTTTGAAATTAATTTAGATGAATATTCAAATCAATTTTTGACTGAATTAAATTTAATTACTCTGACAGTTAACCCCTAAATAAACTTAAAATTTATTGCTAAATTTTTTTCAGTCTCGTTAAAGTTCAAAAAAGCATATAGTTATTCAGTAAAATTAAGAGTTTGAAAACTGATCCCTCTTCATTTCTCATATTTGCTTTTCGTGTTAATCATGCATCGGACAGTCATTGATTAACGGTCACCTTTGAAAGATGATATCATTTCAGGGTCGTTTGAATGTACAAATGAAAAGTAAATGAGAGCAATGTGTTACATAATATATGTTATTGACCTTAAGGATATGTGACATTGCAACTACTGATAGTTTGATCAGATTATTACGATCGAATGAGTTATTTGCACAAAGGTTTCGCCTATCAAATGATCTTGAGAAGTGTTTTAGAATTAAGACGTATGGGTCACTATGTAGAACTTGAAAGTTAATCAAATAAAAATATTATCATCATTACTACCTTTTTTGATGGGCGAAACTTTATATTAACAATCTTTTTTTAACAAATGAATATAAAGAACAGTGTTAAATAGTGTAACATCAACATTACCTAAATTATTTTTAAATATTCAACACCAGCCTTGCAAAAGCTAACAAGTTTAAGCGTTAGGGATGACAGTATGGAACCGGAATTAAATAACTCAAAACGGATATCACTTATATAATTCAGCACAGGTATAAATGCATTATACTGAAAGTCGAAATAATCATGAGATTATCTTAGTGTAATTTATATATGATAAATCGCTACTTCTAGAGCAGTTTTTTCGCAATGGATGAAGTGAACTTGCATTTTATTGAAGATATTAATAATTTTTCAAATTAGCAAAAAAAGTAACTTGCATTTAAACGAATTGTGCTGACGTCTTTATGCTCACCCTTTGGTAATGCTTCATTCCAAATTTGACAATTCAAATAAGCTGCATTGTCCTCTGCATTTACTCGCCACCTACAATTAAATCTTGTCCATCAAATCTGATAAGAGGATTTGAAGGTCGCTAAATAATAGGGGAAATTCAATTCCACTATAAAATTCTTGAACAAATGAAAAGTGCGACTTACTGAAGAATTGATACAGATGGTCGATCGGGCGAAATAGACGATCTCACATGGTACCATTCTTCAGGTACCACAGATCGATTACTGAAAACCCATGAAAATGAAGGCGGTGGATTACCACCCGTTGTTTGGCATTCAATCGTTACCAGTTCACCTTCCTCAACTGCTCCGGTTGGCTGCCGAGTAATTACCGGCTTTTCCGGCTCCACTAAAATGATTTAAGATAAATTGCTGGAAACATCTTTTAGACACTAATCTATGTTGTGTATTAGTCAATTGATTGCTGTATAAATTCATATTTGACAAATTAAGGGTTCTTAAATATTTACTCAGTAAATTACTGAACAAATAAAACCTTAACAACTGCTTAACTGACGGTCCCGTATAAAATTTATATTAAAGGTCATACGGCATCTTTATCAGAAAAAGGAAAGCTTGACCTTATAAAAGGGCATCGATTTGGACTAGCTCTCCAGATGTTCTTTTCAAAAAAGCACACGATTCGGTGTTACCTGTGGTGGCGAAAGTTTAACAATAGACACCTGTCTTACCTCAGCCACAATACACGCCTTTTATTGTTTCTTACAATTACTACAGCCTTAAAATGTCTAATTATTTCTATGAGGCTCCTTTATCCTTTAAAATAAAAAGCAACTGCGAGATAAAGATAAAAAGGAACACCCGGAAATACGAGCACTCTGGAAAAGACAATACGTGTTATCTAAATAACTTTTGGAATAAATGATACTTATTGGGATACGTAAAATTATTAGTCGACGTTCCAATATGCTCAGGAAAACAACTTTTTCTTCAGAAGATAAGTTTGGCATTCCTTATTTTATCTTACATTAATAAAATATTTTTTATCTATTTTTCATAGCCGAAGAACTTGGAAAATTAGTTTTTAATCCGGCCTTTCAAAATCTTCTTTAAATCGAACGACTTAAAGAAACCAGTTCTCCACTTTCTCTTTTTTAAAATTTATCTTTTAATAATGCTAAGTTTATGATTGGCATAGGTTATATTTTAGTGTAATATCTAATCCCTTTCTAACATTTCATTCTAGGGCAATCCATGAAAGAGTCTTTTTAGACGATTATTCACGGAAAATGAACCTCCTTCCAGCATCCCTCTTCACCGTATAATTATTGACATTATGAGCACACCTGTTTTTATATAAAATGGAACGCGCTCAAATGGTCGTATTTGAAAAGACACATGACATAGATATTGAAAGATGACAACTTTTAAGAACTCCATTATCATCTTCAAAAAGAAACGAAGATAAAGAGAAAGATTGCAATAATAAGCATCAATAGTGAACAATTTCAATCCTTCATTATTAATTTCTTATTTTGCTATCCAAATTTCATAAATTTTCGTTTATCTAAATAACATAGCTCATTCGTGTAAGCAAAGTGGTTGTAAAGGTTGTGGCAATAGTAATAATACTTGAATAATGATCCCTATATTTTCTCAGTGATAGTAATCTTCCTTATCTGGCATAAAATATCTCTGTCCCTTTATCTGATATTACAATAAAAACTTCTCGAAAACTCTCTATTGTATCAGATTAATCTGACACTCATTTATTGAATTGTACAAACTTAGGAAACATCAAATCAGGTCAAACATAAATTATTTAGACTTTTCGCATTATTGATGTACGAAGAACATGTAAATTTTAACGAAACCTTTCTAAATAAAATGGTCAAAATTGTTAGGTCCCCATTGAAATAAAATGAACAAAATGTAAAGGCAACTTTTCGTCAATAGGCTTCATGTTGACAAATTGGATATACAGTGGGTAATTCGGATGACCGATGGGCTACGAGTCGCACTATTAGCAAACAAATATTGCGGCTCGACATTCGTCTTTGAGAAGTTGTAAACATAGTGACCTCTAGTGGGATTACATGCTTATTTCTTTGTTTCGTTACGATTAAATTTTCATCATTAAACTTTAATTCCTTCAAAATTATATCTCCTTGAAATCATCACTACGAAGTCATACAATTGGTAACTTATAATTTAAACTGACAAAAATGTTCTAACGCAATACTCCATTTGACATAACTTTTATTTTTTTCTATGCTCAAGAAAAATTATTTTAGATATTCTAACTTAAAGATTTAATTTCCAAACATTTATGTAAATGTCGAATCAGTCAATAAACAAAGATGAAAGTAAGAGAGTATGCTATTACTTCTCATAATTACAAGTAACCAATAACTTACTGTTCAACGAATGCTTTTTCTTTCCAGTTAAAAGAATAATTACATATATAATTAAATACGTAATACTGAACATTTCAAAACCGTTACCTTCACAGTTCAATTTCATGTCATTTCTACAAGAATTTCTATTTCTTTTTTCTCTATTCATTTGGCGCATTCCTTAAGATTTTTAAATACTTGAAAAGAATGCAAGTTGTTATCAAAAAGTTTGATAAAATTTTGAAATTTCGCAATAAGTGTGTCATCGAAAGCTAAAATTCGATCAGTTGTAATTATTTCTCTTTAACAGTACTTAGTTTTTCATACTTATAGCGTAACAAAGTATTTGTTAGATTCGTTGCTCTTCAACACTTTACAGATAGAGCAATCACGACAAGCACCTCTTCAGGTAAATGTTGCTTCTTTATCTCTAAATATGCTACAATTTCATATATTCAGACATCTTATACTGAAATCAACAGCAATCCATCTAGAGAGCAAATAATGATGAAACTAACTAATATACTATTAAGTATTCTGACTCAAATACCGATTAAATCTATTTCTTTCAACTTTTATTGTCGATAAATTTCATCTTATTATTATATTATTGTATTGGCAAATTTATCGGCCCATTTCGAAATATTTCTTATCTAATTTTTTTGACAAAAAAAGAGCAATGAACAAAAAAGTGAATAATGATAATCAAGATTGTTATCTGATATAATTTTCTTCTACAAACGAGATTTCTATCTTTTTGATGTTGCATGGAAATGACACAAAAAAGTCGAATGATTTTTTTTTACGTAATTTATGACTTAGCTTTGGAATCAAGAATTCTTTATCTCACTCTATGATTCATTGTTCCGGAAAAAATCAATAGGCAAAAGAGAAATTTTCGTGATTTGAAATATTATATACCAGGAAATTGAAACTTCTTAAAAGTTTTAAAAATAAATTTTATTCTACACATTTCTCAGTGAATTCTAGTACATACTACCAGTAATAATATACAAACTTAATTTTAGTGATAACTTATTCCATCATAAGATAGAAGTATTTTCCTAACAGTTGAAATCTTTTGATGGTTAATTTATTTTACTATGTATGTTATGCGAGTTCTAAATAGAGAAATAAACGATTCGTCAGTCAACTGTCCTCAAAATATGCTGGTTGGCGACAAGGAAGATTGAAGACACTTTGAAGAATGGAGGATGAAGCCAGAGAGATGGAGCAGTTCATATCTCAACATTTAATTCACAGCCAATTTGTATCGCTTCACTGAATGTATCTGTCATTTATAATGCACAAAAAGTATGTGCTAATAGACTATATTATTCACCAATAAGTAATGCATGTAACACACCCTAATATTTGATTTCTTGTGTATAACAAGCCTTAACCTAAATGTCAGTTCATTCTTGTAACATCTTTTATAAATCTTAAATTATTATTATCAAACATTAGTTACTGAAATCTCATTGATATTTTCTTTTAAAGCACTTCGTATACATAAACCTACACAAATCTTATTAAACTTTTGGTACTAAATTTTGAAAATTTTCAGCTTATAACTTAGTATGAACTACGATTCGACTATTTATTACTAATCATCCAACACTTATTTACTGCTTGCAAAAGTTGAAAAAATTCTGAAAAATGACAAAAATATTGATTTTTGTAACTACCATAATGACTCCAATCTCGATTAATATAATTACAAGGATTGGAAAAAATTGAAATTATCACGCACGGAAACGAACCAACAACGACAATATTTGCTTGTACAGTATATTGTGCTCCAGATTCCTTGTCTAGGACAGTACAGAAGAATTTCCCATTATCACGATGAAAAACAACATGTCGAATTTGTAAATTATATGCGCCACTTGTTTGTAATAATTCGTAGTGTTGTTTCGAAAATGACACTCCATTACGTGTGAGATGCCTAAATTATCGAAATCTTTTTTATAATTTTTTTTTCTTCTAAAATTTCAATCTTTATGTTCAATGAATTTTTCATTTTTTAAATAATCCTGAAAAAATAGCGTCTTAGATTCAACGCCTTAGATTTATGACTTTCTCAAATTTCAATTAATTCTTTGAAACTACAGAAGGAATAAATGCATTTTGTTTGAAGCAAAATACTTTCATACTAAATATGTTCTGATAAATCCTGAAATACGAATACTTTTGTAATTTCGAAACTCGTCCTTAAATTCTCGAAATAATTTCAAAATCGCTTCCTCAACTATCAGAAATTTACATAAAAATTATGTAATGCAAATAAAGAAAGGCGCGGCTCATTTATAACTCATTTATAGAAAAAAATTTTATTTAAGCAAAAAGAAATCATTCATTTATTTGATGCAATAAATTAAATTGTAATGCCTTTAAGAAACAATCAGACTTTTTTCCTTCTCCGTTATGACTTTTCTTATTTTTATCACCACTTCACTCTTTTATTAAATTTCAAAATAGGATTTCATTTCATTTATGAATTTCTTATGTATCATAACTTCACTTTCCACGCTTTTTCCAATGACTCATTTGCTAACTACTCAATCAGCTGATGTCATCATATAAAAAAAATGATCTTTTACTGTTGTGGACCATGTGGTTAAATTTGAAATGAGATCACCGAAACAGCTAAGAATTATTTACATTCTAACCATTGATCAGTCTCTTGCACTTAAAAAATATAGAAAATTTTTGCCAAAAACTTGAAAAGAAACAAAAAAATTACGATATTTATCATTCACATAAGTTTATAAGCATACCTGGGTAAATCACCAGCTACAACAGTCCAACTTGGCTCATATCGAGTACGATTACGAAATTCTGGAGCAAAGCTACACTCCATTATCGGGCCTTCTTGCCCTTCCGTAACATAGTAGGGTTCTGCTTTCGGCCTTGTTAAAAATACAACATCTCCTATAAAAAAATTTTTTAATTTGTAAAAAAAATTAAAATTTCAAAAAAATAAATATGTAGGTCATCTTTTTTATATGTGGATAACTAATTTTTTTTTAAATAGTGAAAAAACATAGCAATTAATACTGTATCATTCAAATCCCTCTTCCATCATGAATATTACACTTATTTAATGTAAATATTCTAGATGCATATGTCATAATATCTTTGACGAAGGCATTTGGATGTGTTATCGATTTATTGATGATTAGCGATCTTATGGAAATTATAATTTCGGCAAATAATGGATAAAGAAACAGTTGGAGGTCATTCGTTGAACAAAGTAACAATACTGTGATAATAGTGAGTTATGATTTGTCATTGAACATAACCTTTTATGACAATGTTTACATACTGTCAGGAGTCATCCCGCAATATGTTCGATAAGCAAGATTTTATAACTTTAATTGTAGACACATATTCAGAACTTTTTCGTCATCAAATAATGTCATTTTATTTAACAAATATGAATCGTATTTTTTAAAACAACATCTAGAATTTTGATTAGTTACAGTCGCCAATTTAATGACGGCTGTTTTACAATGGTCATCGGGAGATAATTTACGAAATTATACCAAGTTATTCTCAATCACTGTAATGTATTTGATATTAGGGAAAATGAATAGCTGAATAGAATGCAAATAATCGTCTGGTTGTTAGAAAAAATAAAAGTTCGAAAATTGGAAAGCAAGAAGAGATATAGAGAATGAGCCTAGCTATCCGATATAAATTATATATATTCAAACAAATAAGCACAATGTTTCCAGATTTGTTTTCCCCCTGTCTCCCCCCAATTGATTCCACTAGTTTTATCCACTTTTCTTATGACTAATTTGACAGAAAAGAAACCACTTCCTCTAATAATCATAGCATTAGGATTTTTTAATAAGAAAAAAATTTAACAACCTCATATGCTATCCAAAAGCTTCTAGTTTTAATTTATAAAGTTTATACCAAAAATGTCTCGTATTTTAATCTCAAGCAATCCTAATGTGTTTTCAAATTTCACCTTGGATACTAAAATGCCAATATAAATCGGTTTTATGACAGGTGCATAGCAAATGTAATATTAGAAAGTTATCATAAATTTAATATACATTTATTAAATGCATTGAGCGATATTAAAGCAGTAATTGGAGAAAAAGATATTTGAATACCTAAAATTACCCACTAAAATGCCTTCCATTTTCTTCAATTGTCAACCTATATTAATTCAAATAATTGGTAAGTTGGAAAGAAGTACTTCGCATATACTTGATTAATTTTGAAAAATTACAATCATTTTAATAGTATGATGCAGAATGCATTAAAACTATCATAGCACTATGCTATATTCATATCAGTTAAGCCTTATTCGAACATTTGAAATTCGTAAAATTTGAGAATTCTGCATTTCTAGTGATTCTTCTTAAGTTGAACGTTGTTTCCATACGGATGCAAAAAAAAGTATAGCATCGAGATATGACACGAGTTCACTAATTTTGATTGTAAATGAAAAATATTAATCGAGTTTCAAAAATTTTTGTTACCTGTTAATTCTTGGATATAGGATGGACAGATTTTGGTGCAAAAAAAGATAACAAAATTGAATTGCAATAGTAATAATACACTCAATAATGATTATTGTTAGGTGAAATAATGAGAATTATTGAGGTCAATAGGAAAATTGACATTTGGATTTATAAGCGATACTTTCGATTCCAATCTGCATTTTTTTAATTTGAGTTCTAAATAAAGATAAACAAATAGTATCACCACATAAGCAGAAAAAACGGAACCTTGAAAGGTATGGAAATTTAGTGAAAGCTGGAAGTTAAATTTATTAATATTTATTAGCAAATTATTGCATGAAGTTGTTTCCAGTACTGTTTAAACCTTTCAAATTAAGTCAAACATAGAGCTACTGGGTTCCTGAGCCGGAATTAAGAAAAGTTTATATCATCTGGAAACCATAGTGTATTTATACAGCAGCAAATTATTGCATGAAGCGAAATTTGCTAAGTCACAAATCTCTCTACTGAATTACAAGGCTATCGAACGCAGTATTCATAAACAGTTTTTAGTATCAAATTCAAGAAATTCTTAATTACGATTATCTTGAAATTCATTTCAAAGAAAAATTTTGAAATTTCCAAACGGATATAATGATATTAGATCAAAAATTCAAGGCTAAAGCTAGAATTTCTGATAAAAAAGTGTATTGATAACTTCAAGAAAGCAAGTTTAGACAAATTTTAGCCATTTTTACACAGCAAAAAAGCGGAATCTGCGGAATTTACAAAAAGCGGAATTTACATAAATGTACAATTTTTAGGATAGTGCTACTATAGGATGAAACTACAGACTGCAGAGATTCATATGATAAACAAATTTGTGGAAAAACTTTTCGCGGAGATAAATATTCCACCCTTAAAATGCCATTTATCCATCTAAATAATGAAAAATATAATGGAATGAAGAATTCAAGGAAAATATTTTTGTTCTGTCAATTATCGAACTTAACATGGGGTTGAAAGTACCAAACAGATATATTACAGATGGTAGATTCATAAGCTGTAAATGCCAAGATTGATTTGATAGAAACTTCTATTTAAATTATTGAACTGTTGATTAAATTGAAATATCATTAAAAATTTTGAAGGAACAAAACAAAAAAAAGAAACCTCTTGCGCAGCTAACAATATATGTCCATAATAAAATGAAAGCCAAATAAAGTCTTTCCCGCGGTATCATTGTGGAATCGAAGTGATTTCAAAAACAATGTAAAACAAATAGATCTTTTGAGTAATAGCGTTTTCCGGGAAAGTCTCCTGAAAATAATCAGATGAAAGGATAAAAAAATTCTGATCGGGCCGTATTATATGGTAACGATAGCAGCGGAGTACGTTTGCTTTAATTCAACAATGATTTATGTCTTTATAGGTTTTTCCATCGCAATGAATGTTATTTGAACTAACAATACAATTGTATGTACTAAATATTCTAAATGTAAAATATATCTCTCAAGGTTTTTCTATTATCTCTCTTGTAAGATTATGTACTTAGATTACTTAGATAAGTTCATTGAGTATTTGAACCTGAGAACATTTAAAATTGAAACCAAAACTGTAGAAAATTTTCACCAGTACTAATTTGTTGTCGGAAAATTAGCAGGCAGTGAGATTTGAGACTGCTATATTAAACTTGTAGGCTTCGTAATTTGATATCAGTTGTCACAAATTTGATGATTTTTAAATTTATATTGCAAATATTTGAAACCTACAATTCATACTGATATGATATGTCCACGTATATATAATATTCCACATGAATATATACTTATGAAAATATTATGTGAGAAAAGTTTTGTTTAGCTTTTCGGAAAAACACAAACACTTAAGGGAGGGATTTTGAAGAACAGAATGGGGGTCTTTTTTTCCCACCGATAAATAGAGCTGGTACGTCAATCAAACGAAATGGACCAGCAAAACTGGTTATTTACGGAACTTCTCGTTTCCTGCATTGCATTTTTACTTAGCTAAAAAATATTCAAATTTGGTGCAGCTATAAATTCAAGAAATTTAAATTTAAGCAATTCGATGATGCATATGCAAGTGAAGAATGATGATATATGAAACTTTAGATTCTTTTTAACTTTTTCACTCTCAACAAAGTAAACATTTCGAGACTAAAACTTCGTTTCCGTCAAGTTTGAATTTATTAACTTTCGACTATTAATCCTATTTAAAACTGTTTTAATTTCTGAATATGAAAATCTTTTGCAAATGAAATTACTTTTTCAAGCTACAGTTAAGATTGGAAGTTCGAACAAACCTCATCCTATATAGTTTTCCCTTGTATGAATCTTAGCTTTTTTCCAAAGTTATGTTGCCCTGTCAAGTAAGAAAGGATTTAGCTAGAGGAGCTTCAACATAGGGCTTTCATCTAGAAGACGATATATTTAATTTTATCTCAAATGAAGGTAAGATCATAGAATGGAGCTAATAAATGGAGCATAAATTGAGAATTAAAAAACTGGCAGAAAAAAGAGAGTAGGAGGAAGAGTGAGTTGAATGAGAAAGGATTGCTGATAGTTATCAAACGTACAACTGTTACAAATTGATATATACGCAACCGATTTACGGCCTCTTTTTAAATAATTGAAATGAGTTTATTTGTAGTACTGACGGTAGCAATAGTATCAGTAGTAGCGGTTAGCGATGATCCGATCCAATCCAATCTGAATCGTTGTAGCATCCATTCATAACAGTTGTTGGGACAACGCGTACTGGTCATGCTATATGTATGCGATGCTCCTCTCCTTTCAACTACTTTGAAATACATCTTCCTATTAATTTATCACCTTTAATGAGTGCACACATATTGGTTCTATGGAACCATCATTATCGTAATTCCTAATGTCATCCCAGCAGCCGTTCTAAAAATCTCCCATTATTTAACATCGAATTTCAAAATAGGCAACAATTTTTGTCCAGAATTAAAGAAAGAATTTTCCATCTTGTTGCTTTCACACTTTGCACAGCGAAAAAAAAAGTTAATCGTTTTGGCACCGTATTAAAAATGTCGAAGTTGAAAAAAATCTTTTTGTGAACTGACCGAAAACTACAATTCAAAAATAAACACATTTCAAGAAATTAATAATCAATCTAAAAACTATTAATACACAAGATGATTTTTTTTGTGCAAAGTTGATAAGAACTGATAAAGTAATATGCAGTACTTCAAAGATAATGATTTCGGGTACTATTAAAAAGAAAAAAGAAAAGATTTTCATTTTTGTTGATAACACTTAAAATCTTCATTTTTGTTGGTAACACTTCTACAGAATTCCCAAGAATTGAAGAAATAGACACATCGTGCTTAATAAGTTTATATGAAAATCAAAAATGCATAATTAGCAAAGTTTGAAATTTCAATCGAAGCAACAAATGTTACTACTAATTAACCACGAAATGTTTAATTTCTATGCCATGTATATTTTTCAATATATCATTCAACGGCAGCTGACAGAATTATCTTACAATGTGGATAACTACCACATTACAAACAGATACTACATCAGCTTTGAATATCAATTATTATCATTTCTACCTCATATCAAACAACTTGTTCAATTCATAAATATTCAAATAACTTCCCTATCACACTGATCAATCAAATTTCAATATGATCACTGTAGATACTGATGATAAAATAAAACTATTTGGATTACTATCAGTAACAATAATTGAGTAGAAATTTATTCCGCCAGAAAACAAAAAATGCTAAAATTAGAAAGTTATAGATAAGGACGGGTACTAACAGCTGGGACATATTTCCTCTACTAATTTCCTCGGCGACTTTCAGCACGATGTTGATTGATGTACATTATGTATATTTCAGAGAACTAAATATCCTTTGTTTCACTAACATACCAGCGATACCGCAATAGCTTATCATTAGAAACAATCATTGATACTATACGTAAAGGATAACAATTGCAAAAGAAAAAGAATAAAAATTATATGAATCATTAGAAGAAGTAAAAAAGTCCTTAAAAATCAAATGCATCAGATGAAATCTTTAGGAGGTGGAATTAAGGATTAATTAGGCTAAGATAATATCTTCTTGACAGGAACGTTGTGAATATTCAAGAAGAAAGTTTCTCAAATTTAACTCAATAAATGAGAAAAATATTAACAAAAAAAAGGTAGAATATTGTCAAGCAAACAGATGCCTGCCATTATCAGTTGCTATTGTGGATAGTAATAATACATGGAACATTATGGGAGAGGGTAGGTTAGCGATAGGGAATTAGGAGGATGGAAAAGATACGAGGCCTCACCAGGGAGGAGTACAATAACAACCTGTTCCCTTCCTATCTCATACCTACCTCCTGTAGCGCCCCAATAAAAGCTCAAATTAAGAATTATGGAGTGAGTGTTCCATAAAAAATAGCTGATTTATAATGATGCGAGAGAACATTGGAAAATTATCCGGCTTTAAAATAAGGAGAAGTGGAAGGAAATGGAGAAGGATAATACCGCATTGATCTTTGAAACATTCAGAAACTTTTACGATGTTAGCCAAATTTTTTTAGGAAGTAGAGCTCAGCGGATCAATCAATAAGATCTTGGTCATGCGAGAATAATTCAATGCATAGTGTCATGAATTGCAAACATAATGATCACTGGAAAAAATGACTTAATTGCACTAATATTTGAAGCAGAAGTAATATTTCTAAATATTGTTACCTAATTTTGGTGAAATACAATTAACTTATTCAACATTCTACAATTTGACTTTTCGACAATTCCCGTTACGCTATATTTGGCTAATTGGTTCAAATGCGTTCATTGTGATTTGGTTGTTGAGTTTGTAAATATTGCCATAACGTCAACGATTTGGTTGTATCCTATCCAACAGATGTACAGCAAACATTTAAAGAGTATCAAATATCGGTGAAGAAAAGCGAACAAAAATCAATATATATATTTATTTAATACAAACACTGTATTGTAAAAATAATGATCATACAGGAAATTTATTGGAAGTACCAAATAATTTTAAAATTTCAGATTTACCAAAACTGTAGAAAGATAGAATTTATTAAATTTATCGAAAATGCCAATGACATAGATGGTGTAACAAAATACGATGAAAGTATACCCTTCCGTGAAAGTGCATTTAATTTGAAAAACTTCAATTTGATTTTGTAACAATAAATCTAAATTTAAGTAGCCTATTTAATTTGAATTATAAGAGATGGAAAGAAATCGTTTTAGAGTTAAACCTTTTAAATATTTTGTTTTACCTATTGCTATAGTATATGAAAAAAACAACTTACCCATTGTCTTTAAATATAAATTTCAACGGAAAGGAAGAGATAAGATCCATATGGTTGGTTTATTATTTAGATGGTTTGTCTCAATGATTGCAAAAAAAATGTTTTTACACGATAATAAAAATCTCTCTCATTAGGAGCATATTTAAATTCGAGTGCAATGATAATAAAAGTATCAATGATAACAATGATACGCATTAGACTAATTATTGCTGCTGTTTCATTAGTATAAGAATCTGTTAGAACGAATTCAAAAACAATCGTTAAAGAAAAAATAAAACAGATGGGTGTTCCTTCGCAGTCAATTATTACGCTCATTAAAACTGTTTTCTTAATAAATTTAAAATTCACGAGAAGAAATGAGAATTTGCGTTCAAAGGAAGTGTATATTTATATTTTATATATTGCAACTAATAAATCTTCCGAGATTAGATATTTGGCGAAATTTTTTGAAAACCGCTGATGGAAGATAACTAGAAGTAAAAGTAAGAGAGGCGGGAAGACTAACAAAAAGATTTCTGTTATAAACTATCAATAGAAATCAGAAACAGGTTCTTAACAGAAAAGATTTTTAATAACACATAAAAAACCGCATTCACTAAATGGCGGCTGTTTATAATGATTACTACTGATGCTAGTGACCACTGATATTATTGCAAATGCATTTAATCAGTTTAAACTATTTAAACGACAACTATAATTGCTATTACAACTCTTACAACAGTTACAACAACAGCAACAATAATAACAACAACAACAACAACCATTTACTACTTTCATTACCGTTATTTCAAATGGAAATAATTGATCTACTCCTACATACAAGTTAGAAATAAATGAAATGGTTTGGTGGATAGGTTTTCGGGCCTCTTTTGTAAAATACGTTCTCAGCCATGTCCAGAGAACGTTCAGTTATGACACTACCCAGGAATTCGTTGCGCTCAATGACCAAACATTTATGATGACCCCGAAAAAGCTGTCACAAAATCGATGAAAAAAAAATTTGAAGAAACATTTATCAAAATTATCGGATAATTCTGCGAATATTTTTCATATGATAAATTCTTTCAAATGAAAACTTCACGATTTCAATGACTCTGACCAAAAGAAAAAAGTGGTAAAAAAACGAAAATCATAGAAATATTAAAGAATTTGGTTCAGTTTAAAAATTCCGGATTTGACGGATGAAATAAATTTGTGGAACAAAGACATTCAAAATAGGAAGAAAGAGAAGATGTAAAATGGTGCTGTTTTATTGAAAAAGGTCCTATAAATGAAATTGCAAAGCTACTACTGATGCTGTTGTTGAAGTAGAAAAGAACAGCAAGAAGAGAAAAATTCCATCAACCTTGAAACTGCTTTTGCAATGAGAAGGGTAAGAGGAGACGAAGATAGCCGCCTCTATGCCATCAGCACCATGTCATGAACAATTTCAAGTCTTCCCTAAACTCTTTTTAAAAAACAAAACATAAAAAAATTTTTTAAGGTTAAGAAATAATTAAATAATTAGCAATAGATTCAAACAATGCTAAAAATTTCGCATGTTTTTCTTTTTTTAACTGATAAGTAAGATAGAAGAAATAGCAGCACTTAAATGTGTTAATCCGTTTTAGTCAAAACATTAACGCATATGCCAGGAGAATGAACACCTTCCAGGAGAGCAACACAGGAGGTACACTATGTTACCTAAGTGGAACCACTAAGCAATTTAGATGTTTCACTTCATTCAACCTATTCAACAGATGGTCAGAGAATTATTCTTTTGTACCAAGGTCTTAACGCTAATACATCAAATGACAGCAGACCGACAACACAAACATCATTAGTCAATAAAAAAGTGTCACTTAATATTTGTTAGTGATATTCGTCGTATCATTGCTGTTTTTTTCATTACATTACTGAGCACAAAGAAGAAGAAGAAGAAGAAGAAGAAGAAGTGTTTCAGTTGTAATTTGCATGCGATTTGTTTCGAAGGATGTAATTATTAAGACAATAACTATGTTTATGTCAGAAATTTCTCATGCCGTAATTGTACTTTTTTTTCACTCTTTCATTTTTAAAAAAAGGAAAAAAATTATGAATTGCAATTCTCGATTCATTTCAATTTTTTCTTTTCGCTAATAATATCTTATTGAATATTATTATTATCGCAGGAAATGATTATGTTCGAGAATTGCTAAGCTTTAATTTGCAGCATGCAAAAAAAAGAAGCATGCAGTGGAAAATATTTTTTAATTTAAATGAGGCCGAATGATAAAGGTGACAAAATACTGAAAGGTGAAGACGATAAACAAAATTCGATAACAAAAAACCTTGAGAAAAAAATTAGAGTGGCGTACTAAAAAAAGAGTTAATGGAAATAGCAATATAATAAAAACAATATATGAAAAGAAAATGCCGATTTGCATGAAATTTGCTAATTAAATAAACAGCATTTCGATAATTGGGGTCATTTTAACATCGTTTTTGATGTGACCGTTTATATCTACCTGGATGAAAAGATCCGATCGGATTCTCATCTACAATTAACTTTATCCTCATTAACCTTATGGGATTACTGACCCATTTCACTTTTTTGTTAATTGATTCATTATTTCATGAAAGTCACACCAAAGGAAAAATTCCCTTTAATTCATAATTTGTCAGAATCAAAGGATCATTCATTTACCTGTATGTTGCGAAATAAAACTTTATTTTTGAATGGAAAAAATTAAATTAAAATGAAATAATTAATACGTCTTCTTCCATCTTGAAAACGAGATTCGACAAAAAATAAAAGTCAAATAATTGAAGTGCTTTGAATAGAATTTTAAAATTATTATATTATTAAAAGTTAGAATAATGATAACAATAGGGAGATTTGAGAAGAGTTTGATTGATATGATAGATCTGGTTTAAATGGCTTATAGCAAAATTCGATTTTGCTTGAAGTTCAATGTAATATGCTCATTACGAATGTTTTATTCTTATCGTACCTTTCTTTTCCTCACTTATTACACTCATTTATTTTTGTTCACCTTTATGAGAATTTTTATTTATTAGTAGACAATAAATATTCGAATTTATGAGTTGTACTGAACAATATTCTATGGAATTTGTTATTGAGATCGATTTCCTGTGAAGAAACATCGAGTGATTCAAGACAGCTTTTATTAAATCTACAGTTTACTTTTTTCTTCAAATGAATTCAAAAGATCAGGAAAGAAAATAGTTATAGATGGAACCAAAGGGATCCATCCTTAGGGTTAACTTTTTATGCCACCATTTGTCATCATAACTGTTAGTTAACAATCCGATTTCAATTTATCTTATTTTACCGTGGAGTAAAACTGATCGAAGTCCGTTTCTTGACCCCATTGACATAGATTATTTATATTACTCATGTGATAACTGCACACAAAACAATGATTAAATATATTTGTGAAAAAAAATGAAGAATTAATGAGAAGGTGTCAGGAATTGTTTAGTAATTACATTTATTATAGTCGGTAATAGCATAAAAATTCCTTCATTCATTACAAATGGTAAACAAAAAATGTTGTTGTTTCCCATGGATGACAGGGAACAACAATATTTTTTCTTGTCAGGGATGACAGCTGACAAATAGCACATTGAAAAAAATTTTCTTTCAATTGCTAAACTATTTTTTAGATAAAGGAGAGCTTTACAAGCTAATACAATGTTAATGAATGCGTAAAACATTGGATCGAAAGAAAGGGTAAAGTTGTCAGCTGGATCGATAATAAAGGGATTAATGATACGACAGCTGAACGGTGTAATGAAGCAATAATTTTTATTATTCTTAAGCAAGAAAGGGAAGGACATAACGATTAAGAACACTATATTTAAAATTGCAAAAGTGGAATAATGAAATAAAATTTGGCAAAGTTTTAATTTTAGCGGAATATGCATAATAAGGTTGCAATAAAGGGGAGAAAGGAAGGAATAAAGAGAAATAAACGGGGATTTTGGGAAAAGTAAAAGAATTCAGGAACAAAAAAAAGTTGGATGATGAATGGTATAGAAGGTCATAGGGCAGGAGATAAATTGCTGGGTTTTAATGAGAAGCAGTGGGATGGGACTGACACAGGCGGTGGACAATGGCATAATGGAACTGAACAGTGAAGATAGGAAGGTTTGCGCTGCTACTACAGCCACGTATATCGTAGACAGGTAGGCATGAGAGGAAAAAGGGAGGGCAACTTCAAACCACCACACCCGATCCCTATAGGAAGTGCCAGTAATGAATTTCGAGTGACAACATACATTGTGACCATCGAAATGAATTGAAATGGAAAAGGCAGTCGATGATGTCAATAGAGCTTAATGATTGAGGAATAGTTGTCGTCTATGGATATTGAACTTCTACTGTCCACACTTAATAACAATAAACCTTGAACACACCATCTACAATGTCACATTTATAATCTTGAAATATAATATACATTAAATTTTCAATCATCAATTGTCTACTGTACTTCAAAATTTCGTACAGCATTATAGATAAATAAAATTAGCCCTATTAATCTCGATCAAGCAATGCGTTAAGTAACTCGGAAAATTTCATTCAAAAAAATTCATTCAAATGATTAAAATCTTTCCACCATTCACATTTTACCGTATGATAACTGTTTGGAATTGTTTGTAATTCTTCCAGAGCTACTATACTAAAGTTATAGGAACGATTTACAGTTATTGCATTTCAAAAGTTAGCATTATCAAGAATTTTTTTAAGTTTAAAAAAGTTTGCAAAGTACAATAAATTCAAATATATTTCCATGCAATATTTTTCAATTGTTCGTTCAAAAATTATCTATGACGGATGTAAATACTCACTCTCTTTTTGGAAAACAAAGCTTGAAAGCAAGAAGCATTAAAATTTTAGCATCTATTTTTGAAACTTATTAGGCTAAATTCAACCACTGCATGGACACAGAAACTACGATTTCATACAGTAAACATTTATGCAATTTCTTGTGAGCAGATGTTTCATAATAGTCAGCTTTAAATGTTAAAGTATGTAAATTAATTGCAAGGTAACAATGTTTCTTTAAATTTTTAGGAATACGAACTGATTTTGAAAAATCACCCGAACAATGTGTAGTTCGACCTGCCAATATTTCAGTATAAAAGATTTTCATTTTTATTTCTTCAATCATCAATATCTTATTACTTTCTGTAATCAAAGTTATCATCATTACAGCTCCTATCATTGTCTTTATAATTATGACCAATAATAGATCAATTATTTATTCAGTTAATCAAAAATAATGTGATTGAAAAGGATACTGATAAAATTCGGGTTAAAAAAGGAAAATTAGAAAGATGAATATTTTGCAACAATAAAGAACAAAATCTCTACTCCTAACTTTTTTATTTTTCAAATTATCAATTTTTTGAACAAAAGTGTTTGAGATGAACGCCTTATATCATAACATAAATGTCAGTATTATTTTAAGATCCTAATTGAAATGCCATCCTTATTTTTTTGACAGATTTTCACATTCAGCAATAAATACCTTCTTTAAATCTTTTTTATCCTACACTTCATCTTTGTGAGTTATTTTATGCCTAACTTGAAATGACGAACTTACGTGAATTATTAACTTTTTTTTTAATAAATAATTTTTTAATTAAACTCCTTCTTTTCTGTTCACACTTACTCAAGATGTTGTTGTTAAACATTTCAAACATCTATTATCAGCTGAAAATACAAAGAAATTTCAAGTTTCTTTTCCTAGTCGAATTATTACTTCATTACAAAAGTTTTAATAAAAATTATCATTGAAAAGTACTGGAAAAATTCTTCTACAGTATTAAAAGCAATGTTTGAAATTATTCCATCTGAAATAGACAGTATGAATTTTTATTCGAGTAGGAAATACATATATATATTTAGCGAGCATAGATACTTCTAAATACTGTAGCTATATTGGGTTGAAATTATTTGAGTTGAACGAAAATGATAGGAAATTGGAAACATTTATATACTTTTGAAAAGTTAAAGTGTTCAGGTATTCATCCATCATCATAAATCAGCTGCCAAAACGATTTAACTTTTATTTTTATTTTCAAAAGTTAATCACTATGACTTAAAAAAAATTGTACATTTTCACAAATGAAATTAAAGTGATAGAATTAGGAACTATAAATCAGTTCGACTAATTCTATCTTACTACATTATTCACAAATAGATATACAATTCTGGAAAAAAAATCGAGAGCAGCAGATTGTTGTTGTTAAACTGTTGCAAATATTAATATCAGAGTAAAATAAAAAAGCAACTGTTTCTTTTAATTCAAGATGAGTTGGTAAATTACAAATACAATCTTAAATATCAAGTTTCCAATAACATTCGCAACTACAAAGGTTAGGAGGGGATATCGTTTTAAACAGTGTTGTAATGAGGCCTGAGAAAAGATATATAAAGTGATGTTTATATTACTCATTTAAATATTGCAGTAATCAATTGACATATGATGATAATAATATTAGGTTTAATAATTTTAGGATGAAATTATCTTCTTTTTTAAATTAAGGAATTTTGTTTTATGCCACAATAAATATATGAACAAGTGGTATAATAGTGTTTGGAAATCAAATTAATTTTTTTTCACGAATTAAAACAGTGTAATACAGTGTTATTTGATTTCCGGATCCTTTATTTACTACGAATGAAATTGCTCAATTTTTTTTTAATTTGATTTGACAAGAATTGTTTACTAATTCATACTGGATGATATGCTTCTAAATAAGATGTTTTCAGCATCATGAATGATTTCATTATAGAATGAAATAAATTTTTGAAATAACTGAAAATAGTACATTCCAAAACTATCTTACCGCATTTGATTGATAACAACAAATGCTTCTTTTTTTGAACAAATATTTGCAAAAACCCAATCGACCAAAGTTCGGCAAGCCGTTTATGCTTATTGTCCAACAAAATTCGTAAACTTAATGTATACGCCTTTCTCTTTTCTTTCAAAAGTATTTCTTCAAGTTGTCAGATATTACAACAAGATGGATGTCAAAAGCTCAGCTTTGAACAAAGAAGCATATTTTTTAAATTTTAATTCAAAAATTTTTTAAACTGAAATCTAAAAATATTCCCAAAAATTATATAATAAATTTATAAGAAATTCTAATTTGTATGAAAATTTAAGAAGATAGGTGAAAATGTTGATAGAGGCAGATGAGGAGGACAAGGAACCAGTTTTCTGATAAATTATATGAAGTTTTTAATTATATAGTTAATGAGTATATGAAAAAAAGTTCTGTAATTTGTGAAAATTTAGTGATTTTATGACCAATCATAAGTAATTATAAGAGAACTTTATTGCTTAAGATAGATCAACTTCCATACTTCCATTTTGACTATCGCATTTTGATTGACTGTCATTTAAATACGCTGTAAATGTGCAGTGAAAATTTGATACGGTCAGTATATTTCTAATACACTGTAAATATGCAATGAAAATTTGATAATATCGAAGTTTGATCTAACATTTCCAAATGAGGCAGAAAAATACTTTTATTAGTTCAAATCACTTATATTTTAATCATAAAATAGATTCCAAAATTGAAATATTTCAATAGCTAAATATCGAATTATGACTAAAATTCTCATAGTCCATACGAATAAAACTGATAAATGACCATTGTGATAATTGACTTATGTCCTATATCAATCTGAATGATAGCCATATGTTAATATTGTTTTTTTTTTTTTAATGCGAACAATTTATTTGAAAACATTTAAATAATTTTATTTAAAAATTTTTCATTACCAAAAGTATTCTCAATTGTTCGTGTGTATTTGACAAATGAAGAGTAAACTCAAACATAAACTGAATTTAACTCTTTTTTCTCAAGTTTAAAATCACTTGTAGATGATTGAAATGAATTTGTTGAAATAATGTGAGAGCAACTGACAAAGATATCAAACGAAATAGTTTGACCAACTGACAATGAGTGAAGAACCATTGGTTAAAGTTTTTTCTTTTCGAAATATTTCGCAAAATTGCTTCTCCTAATAGTTTTCAGCATTACAAAAAATGGGGAAGAAAAGAGATTTATAACGAAACAAAGTTGGCAGCGACTAATTACAACAGCAAAAGAATGCAATGATAAAAAGAATAATTGGTTTGATTCCGTCGAGAGTTGGAGAGATTTTGGTTCTGATCTAACTTCAGTGTTTGGAAAAAGCTATAGTCTACTAACATCACTGATTATCATTTCAAGGATACCATCATTGATCATCATTAGATAGGACTACTAATTGCCAACTGTTGGCTCAATTTTTGTGCTGATTTAAATGTGAAAAAGACTACTTTGAAATGCACAAGTTTAAATAAATTAATTTAAATTAGGTTAGAAGTTACTTCCAAATAGTATTTGTTGTTGCTGAAAGATGTGATGACATAAATGAACAAGGATAATGATCATTTACGTCCCGAAATTAATAATTACAGTTCTAAGAAAATTTTAAAAACTCAAAGTGCTAAAAACAATGATAAAAATGAAAAATTTTAAATTTCTGACAAAATATAAAATGATTTTAAAAGAAACCATCGATTTTCACATTATCATTGGTTGCAAAGATAAAATGATATTTGTAAAAATAAAAATTATCTGATTACCCAAATAAGAAAAAAATATATTCAAAATTAAATGAGCAAATTTTGT
Source organism: Cercopithifilaria johnstoni (assembly GCA_916381525.1). NCBI lineage: Eukaryota > Metazoa > Nematoda > Chromadorea > Rhabditida > Onchocercidae > Cercopithifilaria > Cercopithifilaria johnstoni. Next base: position 40,835 of record CAKAEH010001307.1, read on the forward strand.
TTGAAAATATTGCTATTTTGGAGAGAAAGAGAACAAAATTTGAAGTAGAAAAACATGAATAATATTTGGAATGATATGCATACTATTGAATATGAAAACTATGAATTCAAACTTTTAAATCTTTCATTACACATTTGTTATCTTTTAGACGATCTGTGCTATTTCCGTTGTATGTGGGAGGACATTTACTGTTTCCGCCTTCCTCCCTCCTTTAACCACCTCTCCCGATCATATCCTGTACTCTTTACAGCATCTCCTGAAATTAACACTTCATTTATCCCAAACAAGAAATAGTAAAGAATGCTACCGACATCGGAATTTTCTCCCCTCCAGGGATATATCATCTTAAGCCCTTATGAATCATTTCTTTAAAAAAAAGAAACTCATCTATATGTTTGGATATTTTTTGTTGCATAATATTCGTAGTTCATCAAAATATTTCGCTTGCAAACAATCTCCCGATACTATTTATGCCGATTTCAGGTTTGAAATCGAGAAAGAAAGAGATAAAGAAAGCAAACTTTCAACTGAGCAAAATAACAAAACAACAATCGGTTTAAGGTCCAAAATAATTGGAGGATGGATAAATGATCCTTTAGCTTAAAATTATTTAAAAATAAGGAAAAAACTATGGCTGATTATTCCCTGTCAAACATTGATTTAAACTTTACCACAAAATTATACATTAATTTCTGAAATTGCTACAACTTTTGAATCAGAAAACAAGAAATGGATAAGGAATAATTGAAGTATATAGTAATGTTGTCATGGTAGCATATGCATATATATTATATATATATGTTTGTGACTATTGCAGTAATTACGATCAGTTATGAAGCGATTATTAGAGTGTTAATTATATTACATTAAGAAAAGAACGGTAATAATTTTCACATTACTTATCTTACATTTTCCATTACAATTTTTTTATAAAAAAATACGCAAAAACGTGCGCTGCTTGGTTAATAAAAGAATTTTGACGTATAAATAAATCATAAATAATAGTTGAAAATTCCATTTTCCCATTAATAAATTCGGTCGTCTTTAAGTGGTTTCTTTTACTTCCAGCAATTTGAAGTTTTAATCAAATAGCTACTCTATCGAATGTTAGTTTCGTTTATTTAAAATTTCATCTCTTTAGTTAATTATTATTGAGATGATTGATCATTTGGATGAATCATAATTATTCTCTCTGAGATATTCAGCATACTCAATATGTATGTATTACAACAATCTACTGACATGAATGTATTCTTATCTCCTCAATTAATATTCGAAAAATTTGATCTTTTTCCAGATACTTTTTTCACTTTGAAAGATAAAAATATCTTTGGAAAATATTTTGTTAAAAAAAGAAAATGATGAAGAAGATAGGACTGAATTAATTTCTTGGAGAATAGATCCGGTTATGATAGAAAAACGGCAAGAAAGAGATTTCTTGAGGGATAATTAGCAAAATGATATCTTCTTTTAGCAAATGAAATAGTTTTCAGCGATACTTTATTCAGATGATTTAAATTAAGATGTTTAAAATTGTCATATTTAAATGTTCATGATCATGATAGTCATATATATTTCTTTAATTGCTCATAACTAATTTGCTAAACGTGATAAATTTCACTTCTGTGAAACTTTCAGGATAAGTAATTTTTCCGAAGAATATAAATTAGAGGGATAGTTGGAAAACCAATTTGAAGCTTGGATTTATTCAGAGGAATGTTTTTACTTTTGTAACAAAAGAACGGAACACGAAAACTTTCTTGTAGTTCTTTCTTCCTACAATGCCTCTCTTGGAAAGATAAAAATTTGGCGATAAGAATGCATCCAAAAAAAAATCATATCCTAACAAATTAAGGATTTTCATTTTAGCTCTTTCCTTTTTAAATGCTAACAGCCGGTACATTTTCTACGCGTTACTTTTGTTCTTTCTTATCACTTATTTCAATACTTATCACTGAAGGCATTAGATATGAAAGATCAAAGATTTAAACATATCAATACAAAGCTGCGCTAATCATCCCACATTTAATGTTTTCATAAGAGTCCTGAAAAGAAGCATTTCGAACCTTCGAACAAATTGAAATTATCAAACTTTCATCATTCACTTATGAATTCAGTGCCTTAGTTAGCACTCACTTTTGTGAAATGAATTCAGTGCCAGAGTTAGCACCCAAAACAAGCAATCCATGTCAAATGACGCCCAAAAATTATTTCGTGCCCTTGTTCAATCCTTTCATTGCAATAATGCGCACTTACACAGGTAAGCATTTATTCTATTTGTTCAAAATATGATTCTAGAAAATAATTTATGGCATTGACTTTTTGAGACAAAGTTGAAACTCGAAGAGTTGAAACTCTGCGAGAAATTGACAATATCAATATCCAGAAAACAATCGTTCTATGTTTTGGAGAACTAGTCTTAATTGATTCCAAATTAACTTGTCATTTAAAGAAAACAGTGATAGATGGATTCCTAATTTGTGCGAATTCATGAAAAGTATTGAAGGAAAGTAAATTTCAATAATAATCACACAGTCACGCGAACGAAAAATACGCTAGCGAAAAGATCAAGTAATATTTAATCATAGAAATTTTTTTAATCTTCAATAACACACGCTTAGATGGATTCCGCTTTTTATGTTAGAATACAGAATACTCCATGAAATATTCATTCTCATTCTGTGTGTTTAATTGGGATCGCCAAGTGTACGAGGCTTTATATTGACAGCGCAATATCAGTAAAACAATAACAATTGTCGGCTTTCAGAAGTCTGAGATACAAACCTTTTGGTCATTAACCTTAATTTACTACTAGATTATATCATCACTAATTTTAAATAAGAAACATTTATAGAAATCAAGCTGAAATAAAGAAAACTCAACAGTATGATAAAATCATTTATTGTGTGAGATATATCTGGAAATATTAAGAGTGTTTCCTAGGAAATAATCAACGACGACAAAACAAAACAATTTTTTTGTTTAAATTTAGTAAATAGCAAAGATGAATTTTAAACTAGACGATGCGTACGTAATTAAAATGAGGAAATGCTTCTGTTTAAAAATAATTCTGCTATTGGTCAATTGTAACACCATAGCAACAATTCGACAACAATCATATTGTGTGCAAATAAGAATTTTGAAGTGGCTGTAATAAACGAAATATATTTTATGAATTACAACTGAAAAAAAAAATCCGAACTGTCATCTTATAGATAATTCAAGGTGATCTTCCAAAATCTTCTTTTTTTTTTCAAAGACTTTTTTACAGGAAGTTTCTCTTCATAAATATCCAGTAACTTTAATAATAAATTCATTTGCTAAAGCGGATCTACAATTCAAAGCAAAAATTAACTCATTTAATGATTCCGACAAGACCAGAAAAAGTTCGCAATGTATGTCAGTAAATAAACATCTACTTGCAACAAGTAAATGAGCACAGAAGAGAATTAAATAAACATATGCATATCAAAGGTTATCAGACTTAAGAATAGGAATTTGGGAACTTCGCTGTCGACATGATGGTGTCAGCGGCTGTTTGGATGTACCGAGTTGAGATCGGCTTTCGATGTTACGCGCACTAGAACAAAAGTAACATGAATCCAGACTGGCTGATATGGCAGAATGATGACAGAATGATAAATTTACAGCGTGCTTTGCTTTCAATATATTATTCGCTAATTTTTAATAATCGGAAAAGTTATAAACTTCGGGAAGTTAGCAAACCAGATAATTTTACATTGAAAACGATGAACAAAAGCGAAGAGGGTAGAACAAGCAAGCTCCAGCAAATATATTATGTTATGTAATGGACGTATATGCGTTTTACGCTCACCTTGAAGGTGAACGCTTATCAGCAGAAGCACTGCATGCTAGCGTAATTCGAGTTGACTCCTCTCCTGCAGTTGGAGCTTCTGCACCGGACGATCCTTTGCGTGTTTTTTCACCAGTAGATCTCGATCCCGTCATCACATGGGTTCCACTTTCATTCAGTATCAATGATGGATTTCGCCTACGCGGCACCGGCGACTTCAAATAAGCTAAAATAAGATTAGTAGTCTTTCGTAAACATTACTCGAATTTAAATCCGAATGAAGTTTTAAAACTGAGAGTCTACAGATAAAGATGGATATGTTAATCATTCGAAGTCTCAAAATTATTATAAATATCCTTGAATAAGTAGACTCTCTACCAGATACTTTATTCAATAGCTGGAACTGCTGTTCTTTCCTCGTCATTCAATCTATAACAAAAAGAGATGGGAAAGGAGGAAAATGAAAGCCTTTTTAATTTGCGCATTACGGAGAGTATTTACAAATTCAAGGAAGCATATCAGTGCAATCAGGATGGCAAGTTTACTGATGTTGGATTATTCCTGCTATTTACATTTCAAAATAAACAAACTATTCTAACAACATTAATAAATTAAATTAGCTGCACAGGCACTAAACAATTGTCTACCAGAAATATTTATAAATAAGCACAAGTAACAAGCACAATCGCACAAATTTCAGAATATGCCAACTGCATAGCATTCGTGCTGTCACAAAACAGAATCACAATGAGAAAGTAAAGCATCCATTAGCGAAAAATTCCACAAAAAAAGTTTGAAACCAAAGAAATACCTGCCAAGAGGTTTCTTCGAGATCTTTGATAAGTTAAATCATTGCTGGATGATTGTGCATGTCGTATATCACCTGCTGAGCGCAAAGTGTATGTATCGAGCGTGGAATTTGTCTCAACTCTTTCCTGAACTGACTGACTAGTGTTACTGTTAGATTTCAAGTAATACTAAAGGTAACTTCCAAATAAGGTTAAAAAACAGCGAAAAAAATCGTACCGCAGTCTGACTTCTAACGTGTGGAATGGTTGTAGTTGTATTACAATCTGAATCAGAACAGGCGCTACTAACACTTGAATCAGAAAGCCTCCTGGGACGCACCATCAGTGCTATGCTTCTATCAGATCTAAAGTATTACAGTAAGCAGCAATGAATTCAATACCATATAGTGTAATAATTCTGCAAAAAGAATTTCTGATTCCCAAGTTACTATTGGTTAACATATTTAAGCATTTCTATCATCATTATCCTATTTCATTTAGTATAAATCTAAAAAGATTAAAGAAAATTACCTTTGTTGAGATGCTTGCAAAATAGCTGTCAGATGGTCAACAAGTCTCCTGAATCGTCTCACTGGACCAGCAAGAAGTGCAAACTGAACTACATACATTGGAGCTTCTTCACTTGACGTTGTTCTGTGAGCTGCTTGGACAATATCTACCTAAGAAATAATATCAAAAAAAGTAAGCAGTTTTCCCAAAATATGCACTTCTGAAATCAAAATCAACATACCTGCATTTTTACACCCCTCGAAAAAACACTACCACCAACAGTTGGTCCACGCTTGTACTCAACACGAAATGAATTTTGACCAACAACAGAGTGGCTAAGTTCATGAATCTAAAAACAAATGTTGAAATAAAAAGAATTCTGTTCTGATGTAAATACTTCCTATCGCATGACCAAAAAAAAAAGATGTGGCTCTCAGTATTCTTATAAATCCGTTCTTCATAAGAAGTAATGGCTGATTTTGAAAAAAAATTTTTTTTCAAATTTTGTTGTACTAACCGTTAGAAAAGCACGTATAAGTTCGGCTTTAATAGCATTCACTGTCTTCCCATGGGCCGGTATTATTTGAACATCATTTCGTTCAACACTTACGCTTGATGCAAGCGATCCAAACCATGATTTTTTCACCAGACTAAACGAACAAATGAAAGTTAACACTCATATTAAAAACATCCCAAGCAAGAAGCAATAATAGGAAAAATTTTAATCAAAAGATTAAATTTTGTCAAGATTTGTTAAATTAAGTGAGAAAAAACTTCGAAAGATAAGTTCATTAATTTTTATGTTACATTATTTTACCGTTTTGCAATATTTTATATACGTGGAAGCAATAATAATAACTGCACATCTTGTTAAAATTACTTACTCGGAGGATTCCAACATTTGATTTTCTTCAGAATCACTCTCTCCAGTTCCGCTACTTCCACTACTCAATTTCCTACGATGAAATCGTGGTGTTCCTAATAGAGAATTTTTGATATTCGATAACCGTCGCCATGGTCTCGATGTACTAATTGTGCTACCTGCAAAGAATAACGAACATTTTATGAAATGAAATGTGCATAAGAAAAACTGCACACGTACTTAAACTGTTTGTGGATGTGTTTGCAGAACCTATACTCGAACTTGAACTCATTCTTGTTTCCGGCATCATATTTGAATCAGCATGTGAACGTCGAGGATTCCTCTGGAGATGCTGTAAATCATTTATTTTTATGTGAACCAAACATAGAAATTTGCTTGCGATAATAGACTAAACCGATGAAAATGGAATCTCCTAAGATCATCAAGTTCATGATATATCAATTACATATTACAAGGAGCAACGCTAAACCTTGTCATCGATACTACTGCACACTCGTCTTGCCGCAGCAGCTAATGCCTCTGGATCAACTGGCTGAGTATAATAGTGATAATTACTGACACGCGCCGAAATCCTAAATATCCCATCATTCATAAGAACTTTTTCAAAATTTAATGTTCTTCGTTTTCTGAAATTTAGTTTTTTACAATTCTAAATTTTCACAAGTTTTTGATTAAAACAAGCCTTCCATGTTCTTCAGCTTGTGAAGCAGCATTACAGATTTGTCGTGAAGATGGCGTTAGAGAAGCAATATTACCGCTGATCGACTCAAGTGGTGATGAGCGTGCAGAACCATTTGGTAATCCACCAAGTGAGCAATGTCTACCTCTGCTGTATCGCCTAAAATTTTTTTTTCTCACATAAAATAAAAAGGAAGAGATTTGAAGTTCAGAAAATAAAAACGAAGTTTTAAAAAACTGAGTAATGAAATAAAACGAGGAATTCAACAGACTAATCCTAATACCCGTATGTTTTCCGAGGATTGATCGGAGATCCTTCACTGATTGAACCAAATGGATATCTAGAAGGTCTCGAAGAATCGGTACGTTTCCGTGGTGGATCATAAGTAAGATTGGAACCACGGAGAACAACCTGAAAAATTGCATTATTTTTGCGCTGTTTTGAACAACGTCTAAATTATCAAACTACTACTAATTGCTAAGCAAATGTAATTCCAAAATTGCAAAAAAAGACCTCGGTTTCATCTTCATGTGCAGGCCTGCGCCTTTTTCGATCTAACAACAGGAAATAAACCATTTTCTCCGTGTTATGTCTGCAACAGTCTAAGTTACTTTTTAAATAAAAAACTTCATACAAATTCAGAATTCCTGACTGCATAATAATGAAAAAAATATGTTGCATAGGAATGCCTTGGAGACAGCAATTCTCGAATCAATTTTTCTTTATCCTTGAAGCATCCCAAATTAGTCATATGTCGAAAAACATCCGAATCAATATTTTCTTCACTTGGAATTACATAGGTCTGAAAAAAAATTATTTTTGATGGGATCGATTCCACTTAATGACTTTTTATAAGGTTTTACAATTGCTTCTTATTATGAAAAATATAATTCAAAAATATGAAAAGTCACCTGTACAACTTGCGCCATCGGCAGTTCAAGTTCGAGTTCAGCTTTCGAACTATCAGCAACCCATGGGTGCTTGAATACTTCGTTCAACTACAGGTTAAACATATGAATTAATATGAATTGGCTTTATTGCATTAAATCGAATATGGTTTATTTTAAAATAGAGAATGAAAATCGAATACTCTTCTTTTGAAATTCTGAAGAAATTTTACTGCTATTAAAAAATAAAATGAAGCGAAAAATAATATCTCACGGAAAGCCGTTTTTGTGGATCAACTTCGATCATAGTCCTGAGAAGATTTTGGCAATCAGCTGGAACGAAATGAGGGATATGGAAAACGCCCTTCTTAACTTTTTCTAGCAAGTTACGCAGATTATCATCGTCAAAAGGCAAAGCACCCTATAAAATATTTGAATCAAAGATATCGAATCCACTTAAATGAACATTTATTTAATTTATTGCAATGATATTTACAAATAAGCCACAAATAACGGTGAGTAAGAAAATAAGTAATAAATACTACCATTGTTTGCCAACAAAAAATGATGACATTGAAAATGATGACGTTGAACAAATAAATAAACTCACAACTAATAAAGCATATAAAATAACACCACAGGACCAAACATCAGCTTTTCGACCATCGTATTTTTCTCCCTAAAAATCATGTTTTTGAATTATCTGAAAAATTAACTCCCAGCTTTGTTAGCCTTGATTTTCCCCATTGAATACCAAAAAATTAAATTTCATATAATTCCTATTAATGAGGAATATTTTTAGATACTAAAAAATTTCACCAGAAATATTAATTCCATGAAAAATTAAATTTTGAAAGCTCAGTACAATTGTTTTAAAGAATATAATTACATACCCGTATAACTTCCGGACAAGCATAATGTGGAGACCCACAACTTGTTTCAAGCATTGAACCTTCAACTTGCAAAGATGCCATCCCAAAATCGGCAACCTGAAACGTCTTTATCAGGTCTTCCTATAGTGCTAGAAATGAATTATACTCCTTAACAGTAATATACGAAGTATACTTTTTAATAGTGATATACTTATAGTAATATACTTATAATAGAACAAAGAATTTTCAGAGCTAAGAGAGATAAAGAAGAACTGCCCACCCAAAATCTTTAAAATTCATATACTTTGACGACAGAGTCTTGTATTAGCATATTAATGATATTAGTGACACTTCTTGTATTAGCATATTAATAATAATTGAAAGAATCAAGAAGAGACGAGCAATCGTTGAAAACTGTGTATAATTTTGAAAACAAACCTTAATATTATTTCTATCATCCAAAAGCAAATTTTCAGGCTTTAGATCTCGATGACTGAAAAAACTAATTTCTTGTATTTTTTGTCAAATAGATTTTTTACAATTGAATTTTTATAAATGTAAAAATAATTTAAATCGTAACAAAATATGCCCAAACATGACTTATTAGTTACAATTGATACTAACATGAATGCTCTTTTACTACATACAACACTGTTTAAATCGCATTCTTTCATACAATTGAAATAGAACGAAATCACCGATAAGAAAACTAATATCACTATTATCGCTTGCGCTAAGTGATTTAAGCGATTGAATAATATCATTTTATTCATATGACTGCCTTCTATTAACTGACATTATTGTATTCAACGAGTTAATGTCACTTATATAAATTTAAAAAAGAAATAAAGTTATTTGAATACTAGTTAATATTTGTTAGATTTTAAAATTTGAAAATCCGGGCAACATTCTCTTAATGCCTACGAAAATCACAAATAAACATGAACTGACAAATTCCGATAAAATCTTGACCAAAAGTGTTTTCAAATCAACTCAATCTCATTACAATTTATTTTACAAACCATATATTGTGAGCGTGACAGAAATCCAGAGCCGAAATAATTTGCCGAAAAAATTTCCGTGCTTCTTTGGCCATTAAGCGACCTTTTCGGACTAGATAATCAAATAATTCACCACCACTAACATGTTCTAGCAGTAAATACCTATAAGGGATTCGTTGAACTTTTGAGAACCACATTGAAAAAAAAAGCCTTTTTATAGGTACCAGCGCTTAGAAAAAAGTGGGCTAATTTTCCATACTCACTTATCTCTCCTTGAAAAAGTTGAAATTGCACTGTTTATTTTGTGCTTTGAAAGGTTTTGAAAAATCACGAGAGAACATTTCGAAAAACTAACAAATATTTCTTGTTTTCATATACATCATAAAGATGAAGCACATTTGGATGTTCAATTAATTTCATTATTGCAATTTCGCGTTCCACCTATAATATACTTATCACATTTTCGATTCAAATATGAATAAAAATTAGCTGGCAAATTTCAGTAGAATGGTAAAGGCGAAATTCTCACATAAAAATTTTCTCCATATTTCTTATTATCTTATTATTAATTTCAATATTCAAAAAGAGAGTAATTTTTTGTGATAATTTTACAACATACATCGAACACTCTCGAGTAAGGACAATGATATCAGTCATTAACGAAAAAAAGAATTTCATTTCATCAACCCGTTGCATTTCAATGGGTACAGTGTCGATGGTTAAACAACATTATTCGCATTCCGAATGTTTCATTTATCTTGTTGGCGCAGGTAACAGTATTAGGAGTTACCAAGTTAAGTTAATTTGTAAGAATGTTCAGAAATTGAGGATATTTACATTTAGTATCGAATATTTTAAATGTATATAAACCAACCTTTTGAAGAACTGATTCACTAAGTTTCTCTTTATTAACAATTTTTACAGCAACTTTGCGACCAGTGATACAATGTGTTCCCGTCTTTACAAGACCTGAAACTTGGATAAATCAAAGGTCAATAAACTTGCTTCCCTTGCAAAACTTTAACGTGAAATTTAATTTCTTAACTAATACTGGTACTTGTTTGCTCAGTGGCCGAGTGGAATTTATTCATCAGGTGCTGAGCTCACACAACCTGTTTAAAAACAGGTTTTTTTTTCTGATAAGATGGAAACAGCACAGAGTTCACAATCATTTTCAACTAGTCATCCAACATCTTCAATTTCAAACGCTTCTGTGACAGTAGAGTATTTTAATAGTATTGATAGTATTTGTTTCATTAATTCGATTTTTTTTGTTTCTTTTCTATCTCTTCCATGGAATTCAAATTAACTTTTTTCTTCCTAATTTTCTGAAACAATAATATTAGCCTTGAACTTCTGCAGTAATTTACAAATTGTTGCTACTGAATTAATTGTATTCACTTTACTAACTCTTTGAATTTCGTAAGACCATTTGTAAAAATTTTGTAGCTGTAAAAAACCAATGCCATTTGAAATCGATAGTTTCCATCAGTTCTTTTCATTTGGTGCTATGAGAGACAGCTGCATAAGCAGCTCATTGAAGACTAATGAGTGATGAAATGACACTGTTGTTAACTCTTCCTCTCCTTTCCATTCCCTTCCTTTTTCGACATTCCTATCAATGTATCGTTTTACTTTTTCCATTTGTAACACTAAATGTAGGCATTTAATCATTTCCACCTTATTAATCATTGGCCAATGGTAAATAACTTACTACATCTTTCATTTCACGCTTTTTAATGTCTCTATACGAAATATTAAGAGGTTACCGACAAATTCGCGGTAAATCATCTCTTCATTTTATATGGATCCATTAACTTTTAACCATCAAAAATATCACCCCATATGAACTTAGCTAATTTTGAATATCTTGAATCATGTACTTGTTCATTATAACTCAACTTTCTCAGTGTATTTCTCCATTAGTTGCTTAGATTTCAGCTCATTTCCCAATCCCGACTATTCAACGACTACTTTGATTTCTTCCATCTTAATTTTTACATTACATTTCGAAGTGAAATTGTTCGGCAGTTTGAGGCATAAAATCCCTCTAGAGGATTATCCCAAGTGAAAATACGCCGCTGTTGAATAGTGATTTGTGACAGATAGCATATGCATATATTTTAACTCTTTATTTTGATAATTTATTGTGCCAAATTTGAATTGACTAAAGTAGGGGACTTTTGTTACAATACGCATTTCATATCCGAAAAGTTCCCTCCATGAATTCTTTATAACACAATAGTGATGATTCGGCGATACATCTATGGTAATTTCTCCCTTGGTTCGTCAGTTGTGTTTTCTCATTTGAGATAATCGATGATGGTTATTTTTTATTATTGTTTTATTGAAGTAGCATTTAAAAATTGTCTTATCCCATCATAAGATAAAGTAAGGCCTTGTCTTTCGATCGAAAAAATAATAAAATAGAAGTGGACGGTCAATGAAAATTGATTCTAACTCAGCAGTGATTAAAAGTTAGATTCGACTAGCACTACTACTATGACAATATTTACTGGCTTTTTAGACACCAATAAAAGTTAATACGATTATATGATGATTTCATAACAAAATTTTGAAATCAGTAAGTCCACGACAAATACTAAGAAAATGCATATTTGTTAATAGATCAGGCTTACATTTTTAATTCTAAATAAATGAAAGAAATTAAAATGCTGTTGTAGGGTAAATTTCTGGTTTGGTGCATAAATTGACAGTTGGAAGTAATATAAATCAAATTTAAGAAAATGACATAGTACTGACTATTTGAGTCAGTACATATGAAAGATGTGTAGTAAAATGATCAGTATTAACGCTGTGAAAAATGGTTTTATGCCGAATGTGTTTTATTTGCAAGGCAAATGGCATACAAATTGCCATATCTTTTGAGCCATGAATTCTCTCTCATTGCCTAATTTCGTACAAAACTTTTTTATGAATTTTTTATGAATTAATGAAAAGAAACGGGCAATCAATAATGGAGAAGGTCAACCACTCTTTCCACGTGTAATATGGGGAGTAATATAGTTTGAAATGCTAACCTTTTTTCTTCCAGGAATATTTTCTACAGATTGGAAGCATTTGAATACAAGAAGAGGAGGAAAAAACATTTTTCAACTAAAAAATATTATGTATGTAAACTTGCATACCTCCCATTCAAAATGATTAATAATGGCTATTTTTGTTTTACTTTTTTGCGATAGAAAAAGTCTACACCTTTTAATTACCTAATAAAACATAAGAATTTATTCTCACTATTTCTTTCGATTGAGTTATTTTGCTTCGTTCAAAAATTAATTCTTTATCATCGATATTATACGGTAGTCTATTCTACTGATATAATTGGAAGTTGATTGAAATGAGACGGAGTCTCTTTTAGTGATGGCCACCTATGATTGTACCTGGCTTGAAATCGCGCCATCATTAGGAGATAAGAAATGCACCGAAGGCTTGCAGTGCATTTTTTATCTTCTAATGGTGGCGCCTATACTATAGTAGGTGAGACCATTAAAAGTGGCTTTTAAACAGTTTGCACCTCTATGCAATTGAAGTATTTTAATTATTGAATTACGAAATTAGAAAAATATGTTTAAACATATCTAATGAGGAAAAACTTCCGTAAAATTTCCACTAGTCTTTGGTTATTTCGCACTTAACCCCTAAGAGCTAATACTTTAAATCTATCCAAAGAGCACAGTAATATCGCTTAATAACTTTGGAAAACCTTCCTTTATACCTCTAAACATTGAAATAAAACCCTTTCAAAGTGATTGCAGTCTCTTACTTTTCATCTCTTCCTTTTCAATTTCTCCTATTTATTTTTCTTAGTTGCTGCCAGTCACTTCTGGATTTCTCTCAGTGCTTTGTATTGGCTATTTTCATTAAATTGCTTCAATACTTACAAACTTCAATTTTTTTTTTGGGATGAGATATTTCGAGTTTTATTTAACATCTAACATCTTGCCGTTTCAGACCGATTCAGGGATTAAAGGATCTTCCAGTAGTCATTTTTAATTTATTGGAATGATTTTATCAATTTCAAGATGCATTAAATGATGCATCTATTTAAAAATTTTTCCTGTGATTTTAAATTACTTGATTACATGAATAAAGTCCGAGAATTTCTTAATTTTAAAAGGAATATTATATGTAAATAATCAGAGACAAACAACTAGTTCAAGCGAAAGATGAGATTAAATAAAATATTGTCCATGTGGTTTTAAGTCCCAATCTACTACGATTAGGTAACGAATAATTGGGCAGTCCTTCCTGGACAGATTGGATCAATTTTAAATTGTCGATAATTATTCAAAGAAATGAAAACAAGTTAAAGCACCGCGCTGTCCGTTGAATCCAACTTGGGATAAAATATACTGATAACTAACTACGGCATCCATTTCATAAAATATTTGTATTATTGTATTCTTCGTTCGTTTTGGAACGCTAAGGTTTGCTATGTCCAAGTTCGAAGTATAAATAACAATTGCATATAGCACAGCCTCGTAAATATATAATTAAATTATGTTGACAATACATAATTACCAAGAAAGTCGATAGGGTTTTAAATTATTGTTTCAAGAATTACTTTTTATCCTACAATTGAACAACATTTTCGCATATTATTAATTGAAGGTCAAAGCTGAGTTAGCTTAACGTATGAAAAAATATGAACATACCCGTTTGACCTTTTCCAAGTGTTTTTTCAATTTTATATGGTCCACAGTATTGCGCTTGATGGGAAAGCGCTGCTACCACGGTTGTATTCGTTGCGCTACCATTACTTGCCGCTGTCATATCTGTAATTAATCAAACAGGTGTAAATGATATGTGGACTAGAAATATAAATTAAACAAGGGACTCGAAATATTTTATGAGAAAAGATTTAACGGTAAATTGAAAATCATTAGGAAATAAAACGTAATATGTAGTCAAAAATGTCACAGCTAATATTGTACCACTCTTTTCTTGCCCATAATGCTATCTGTAATTGGATGAAATACAAAAAGATTAAAACAAGTTATCTTACAAATATTATAAATTATGCAGACAGTAATGGGAAAGAATGAGGATAGAAAGACTTGTTCATCTCATGCTAACCTGTCATCATCTACCGCTCCATGCGCTGATTGCACAAAAGCTTAGCATGAGACCTCTAAGTCTCCAACTTACGGATATACTCTTTTCAGTGTTTTAGGAAAATCCCACAAATCTAAAAGTTAGAATATTAAAATAAACATTTGTTATTGACTGAGAATGAGAAATGCTACATGATTATTTCAAAATGAATCGTAAAAGTTCATTATTAATGATTTACACAAGTGTTGTCCTAATAAAAGCTTATTTAATTAGGAAATTTCGCTCTAAATAAAATAAAACATTAAAAGTGTCACTTTAAGTCTAATCTATCGTCTGTTAAATCATTTCATTTACCAGTGCAATAAAAAACTTTTTAAAGGAATTTAGTTAGATGGTTGAAAACTTTAACTTCAAAAAATTCTTCCAAATAATTCTGTAATCTTAAGTTTTTTAAAAAGAATACATTAAACAGCTACAGGTTTGCTTCAACCTAATATGGGATTTTAATCAGCACCATCACTCCTATATCCTTACAAAGATAACAATGATGATGATTATCGTAATCAGTAATCTCGTATTTATCTTTCGATAAGAATTTACCAAGTCTGAAATCTAGCTGTTTCACCGCGTATATCTCAAAGCCTTTGATGATTCGTCAATTTTTTCTTAGAGGAATTTCAGAAATTTTAAATTTTAAGCAAAATTAAAAGGGTCATAAATTCAAAAAATCTCCCGAATAATCGGTACTACTGTCTTGTAAAGCATTTTAATGATCCAGGAAATTTCTTCTACTCATAACATATTTTTATGAACCCATAGGCAACGCCATTTTTCCTTATAAAACGTTTGCAATTAATAACTAACAACAGAACTATAATATAGCTTTCTTTTTTACCATGTACTTTTTTAGTTTGAAATCAATAACCATCCCTTAAACTAATCTTACTGCTCGGAAATTTAGAACTTTGAATTTTGTTTGTCACAAATTACTTGTTCACTAATAGCAAAAATTTTATCTTCTTTTAAGAGTCAAGCTATTGAAACAATTTGCTACCACTATGTTACACCATTTTCCATCTTCCAACAGGCAACAATCAGCAAAAAAACGTCCAATTTTTCAAGACGTAAATACTGGAATAATTTCCTTTCTTCCCTTTCTTCAGTTTGATCTCTCTCATCTATTCCACAAGTCCTTGTCATATAATTTCAGCTTCTAATCAACTTATAACGATACGTGAAACAACAGGAAGCTCATAATGGATAAATGCCCCCAAGCGACGAAAACATATATATTGGAAATGTGTAAAGCTGCTAAGGAAAAGTATGCGATCGGAATTCGCTATTTTAATGCTTCTCTTAGCATATCCCGAAGATGGACAGCTGGACAGTTGTTCGTACATGCATGAAATGGAAAAGTTTTACTAGACAAAAAGAGGAAAACTATCAGTTGAGAATCCATCATTTTTAGATTCTCACAAGGGCAAAGTTATCTTCCGTGAAAATTTTTGCCAGAATGAAGCAGTGCTTAATTGTTAGTGTTGATGGAGGGACCAGACGAATAGACAAAACATGCGTAATTCCTCGAAAGCGATTAATGGAAAAATGTTGTATTTGCCAGTATTCCCTATTGAATGAGTTCGTCACTACTGTAAGTGAGAAAGTCAATCAATCATTTCTGGTAGCACCATTAAATGATGACGAAAATGAGGGGATACTGAAAAGATTGGTGGTGGTAGTTGGAAAAAAAGCTTTTTTGCTAGTGGTACTGTGACAACTGAGCACACATTTTTAATCTCAGGCTTAGCGAAGAATCTAAGAATATATGTCAGTGCCTTTGTTAACTTTTTCATTCAAACAAATTAATATTTTTTTTTCGTCACTTCGACGGCATAATTTCAAATCAATTTTCCCGCAATGAAATAACTTTCCTTTCTTGGAAACGAAAATATTTTGAATATTAATGAATTTGATTCTAAACATATTAAATGCTAATGCGAACTTCTCAATCTCAACGTCAACTTATTCACTTTGTTCAAATTGTTCTTTTCAATAAGATAATTGGCTATTTTTAATAACTTAGCATTTTAATTTTCATTTTATATTACAGTACATTATCGTTTACTCTCATGCTAGTGAAGAGAGATTTTTAATAGCTGCAACGTCGAGTAAATTATTCTGCAAAGAAGTTAATGATTTTAACTTAACCTGAAAATGTGTGAATTAAAAAAAAATGTTAGTTTTTCGAAGGTAGCCACAAATTATGATGACTTGAAAATAGTCAAATGATTAAAATTAGTGGAAGATCTAAAAAAAATTAGGAAGAAACAAATCTACACCACTTGCAATTATCAGTAGGGATTCCCTTTATTATATTTTGCTTTCAATATTCCCAAATTGAAATTAAAGTGAAGGTAAAAAAGTGTTTACATTTCAAACGTTATACTGATTCATTTCCGTATCTAACAAACATTAGGTATATAACTTCAATTAATCAGTCTAGACTTCCATTTGTTTGATTTCCTCCCAAGAGAAATGAGATTGTAGGATTACTTCAGTGAGTAAACAGAAATAAGACCCAGTTCGAAAGGTTTTATGAAATCTAATTTGTTTGATAACTGAATGAAGATATTTAGATAGTTTCAGGAATTATTTTTAGAATTCCAAAATTAATGAGAAGAATTCCTTCCACAACATTGCAAGATTGATAGAATTAGATCCTTTATAATTCTCAAATTAAAAATATTCGTACTATATCCTACAACACATCCCATCATCTGAAGACCATCGATTATCAATGGATGACCTCTTGCACTTATTTGCACATGTACTGATCATTAAGTTGTTTGCAAATGAAGGCTTACTGTTTTCAGCGTTATAACTCATTCTTGCATTAAGTTCATCATTAACAGCATTTAATTTAAGATTGATTTCACCAATCACCTGGAAAAAGAAAAACATGATATTCAGATGAAAAAAACTATTGAATAGTAAAAATTTATTGTTTAAACAAATTTGATATTTTGATCACAATTATAAATATATGCCATATTTTACTAATTAATTGCACCTCTTTGATAACGTCAAACATGGAATGCGAAAAGTGCACCCAGTGGCAATATACATCAAGAGATAGGCCACCTCAATCTCTTTCTTCTTCTATCCATCGACTCAAGCTTTCCTTGAATTTTTAAAAAAAAGGAATGAGTCATTATAACACAAAAATCAATTTATTATATGTAAATAAAAGGATTTAATATGTAAATACTACTTCACTACGTAAATGGAAAGTATAAATAAATATTTCGGTAAGCTATTACAAAATCAGTGACAAACATTACGAACATATCAGAACAATATAAAAGGGAGCATTAAAATGACGTTTAATGATTTAGTAAGTAATAAAGTGTTGAAATAATAAATGAAAATGAAAAGAAGTTGAATCATCTCCATTCACTATTTAATTTCAGAGGATAAGAGTGATCTTTAAGGCATGCTTGATGTTGTTTGGTTAGGCTTTCGCTTTGAGATGCTATCTTCTAGATGAGCGAACCCTCGAAAATAAGTTTAAAAAAATGCTGAGGATATGAGATGAAAAAAAGTGGGTCATGAAAGAATTGTTCGGAGTGCAGTGCTGTTTTGGACGCATTGAATGCATGATTGCATGTTGGGGCGCTGCTGTTGGATGTATCGCTCCGGCAACAAGAGGGACTTCTTTATTTGAGAGGGTTTTCGAGGAAAAAGGAAGGGGAGAGGGAGTGGCTGAGGGACAACATCAGATGGAAGGAACTGCATGAAAGCGGAAAGAGGCTTTTCGCTTCATGCTGAATGTGTATGTGTGCGTGGCTTAGAGGCCAGAATTAGTGGCGCAATTTTATCTCTTCATCTCTGCATCTTTCTGTCGCAAGCCTAGTAGTTTGTGCTTGTCATTATTTGGTCTCACCAGGCATTTTGTCGATTGAATAGTTTGTTATATTGGTCGCTGCTACTGCAACCTGCGGCATCTTCGGAGAAAGCATTGAATGTGAATGTGCACAGAATGACGACGTGGGCTTATTCAGGGAAGATATGCAGCCATTCCGTTATCCTGTTATTTTGCCGTACTTCATCTGGAACGGTGTTGGCTATTAGTATGTTGCTTTCACTGCCACTATTTGCTAGGCCTCTGAGACTGACTGACTGACTAGATAAGGGTGAAAAAATTTGAACATGCGGTACTGCATTCACTAATCTGAAGTCCATCTATGTCTAGAGTAAGCTTATCTGTAGTCCTTACTTTACGCTCTGCTTTCTGAGTACAGCTAACCATATAACGGTAAGCCATTTGACGTGCTGATCATTGACGCATAATTAATTGGTCAACATTATTATCATCAGACACAAATTATCCCGCCTCGAATGTTCTAACCTTTCTCGGCCCATCTTTTCTCCAAAATTTGTCTCTTTAACACAACTGATTTATGTTGATTGTTGGCAGTGTTGATAAAATATTATCAAATATGGCAACGAAAAGGATTTGAGTGCTGAACTTGCCTAGATATTTGCATCTTCCATTTTACTTCACACACTTTATTGTAACTTTAATTTAGTCATAATAATTTCGTTTCAATTTATTGATTTCATTAACTTCAATTATTTGATTTTCATAACGGCATATATAACAACCTCCCAGATTTTGACAGTCCTTTGGAAACTAACAGTCTATTTTATTCAACTTCATTACGCTTCTGATAATAAATCTGATAACAATTGTAATTACTTCAAAAACATTGTCACAGTAGGTTCAGTCACATATTTGCAATCCATCATATGACTCACTGAGTACTTATTTTCATAGCGAACACTCCTTGGTTCAAAAAGAATCATTATATTATAGGCTTTCATAATTCGTGATAACTACGTTAGAAATATCGATTACAAATGTTAAATTTCATTGAAATTTATGAAGGATCATGTTTTGTTGTTGTATTTATTCAAAGTTATAGAAATGTTAAGTAAAAGAGATTTTATTTTTTTGAAGTGTAGATAATTGTGTGCTCTTGCATGAAAGCTTTTTCAAGACCGACGTTATTATTTTAGCTAAGAAAACAACGACATACTAATGCAATTTACCAAACTTATTCCTAATAAGTTTACCAACATTTTGTCTTGCAAATTCTCAAATTTATACAAATGAAAATTTTTACACCTCTCCTCAAATTCTATCAATAACTCACCAAGATGTTGTAATAAACTTTGGGACCGCTTTTAGCGTTCAACGCTTATCGATTTCATTTCGACTAGCATTTTACATTTTTTTTGAATACCATGGATTAAATCCGTTTCTATTAAAGGACGATTATCATACTTGTTTTCCAATTGACAATGATTATAGTACGATGTCATCTGTAAATGATATTTTAACGGTTAACATAAAACTACCACTGCGTGATGATGAGGCCACTAAAGAAGGAGCGTTGCTTATGTTGAAGGAGATCAAACCATCATGGGAACGCGAACTTATTTCATTCAAAGTTAGTATTTACTTCCAAGTTTTTAAATTTCTAAAGTTTCTGGAAACTTTATTTTAAGAATATAATAAACCACAAAAAAAATGAAATTTAGGCTTTCACAGTCGGAATAACGAATAAAATCCTATGTGCAACATATACTCCA
Organism: Cercopithifilaria johnstoni; assembly: GCA_916381525.1. Lineage (NCBI taxonomy): Eukaryota > Metazoa > Nematoda > Chromadorea > Rhabditida > Onchocercidae > Cercopithifilaria > Cercopithifilaria johnstoni. The sequence continues at coordinate 60,997 of CAKAEH010001307.1, forward strand.
GTAAATGGTACCAAGCACGAAGAGCGACTATTGTTCCGAATCTATGGAAATAATACGGATAAAATCATCGACAGGTATTAAAGCTCAAATCAACGGTTTAGCATGTCGAATGTTAGAAGACATGTCAAATTAATCTGTCTGATTGACCTACTAATTTTAATTTGGATGGTTTGATCGCCTTTTTCTTTATGACCCAAGTTTTTGGATCATGAAGTTTAGAATTATGACCTGCTACATACGTTTGCAATATATTTGTGCCTGCTGTTATGGAAATAGACAAATAGAGTCCGAAGGTAAAATTATATGACCTTAAATAAGATATTTTTAGCTATTAAAAGTTTGATTAAAGGAATAAAGAATTCAACAACTGGTTATATTTGGCATCACACGGATGTGCTGCTCAATTATACGCAAGGTTCTCAGGCGGGATTGTAAGCGGCTTTCTTCCCGGAAATACGCTTACTGTTGACAACATACGTGACGAAACCATTGTCACGTATGTTATTCATGTGACCTTTCATTTTGTTTTCATTAGCATTAGTAATTATATTTAAATGAAAATGATAGATATTAAAAAATTTTCATTCACTTATATTGAAATTAACAGTATTACATTCATTTTAAATCTATTTTTGCTTGAACAGCAATTGAAGAGTGGCAAAAGCAATGTTTGAGTTATTAATTTTGTTGCATAACTTTACCTAAATTTTATAATACTATCTGGGGTACTGCTCGATGGCAAGTTAAATAGAGAAAAAGGAATTGATCCCAGGTTTTAAATGCATACTTTTCTTAAACTATAGTAGAATTCCACTGAGCACAACTAAACACTGTTAAGCATTTTCCAAACCTCAATGACCTTCCCTATTCACTTCTGTTCCTAAAATCAAAAACTATCAATTTTCCATAATAATGATACTTTCAGGAATATTTGTAAATCACTTTCAAGATTGCACAAATTAAGACCAGACACCGGTGAAGTAACAAAGCCAACATTATTTATCAAAATCAAGCAATTTTTGGCAAATTTTTCTGACCATTATGAGGTCATTCTACAGTTACTCTTAGTACTTGATTATACTAATTAATTAGGAGTAAGAATTAAACAATTGTACTCACTTCTACTTTTTCCTCGTATTTTTTTATTTCCCAGAATAAGCAAAAGCAGGAGAAATACGATGATTTCTTCAAACAAGGAGAGATTTTCTTTTTGCACGACTTGCAGCGTCTAAAAGACATTATTCAAAAACGACAATCAGAAGTTGTTTTCTGCCACAACGATCTCCTGATCCATAACATTATCCATGATGATAAGACAGGTCAGTTTTCTAATTTTGAAACAAGATTATAATAAACTATAATCAACTTTATAAATTTAATTAGTTTCAAGCTATAAATAGTAAGCATTGTTTTATTCTAGCAGTTGTTGTATGTTCTAGCAATTAGGTTTTTCTGGATGATTTAAAAATATTTCTTTGAAACTGGATTAAATCAAAAACATAAATAGTTCAATATTTTCATCTTAGACTTCATTCTAATAGATTTCGTTTACTTTCTTAAGCAGTAAATTGATTTTTTTTGCTCACAATCTATAAATATTTTCGTTTTTAAAACTTTTTCAAAATTCTTTCTTTACTTCAGACTCAATAAGTTTTATTGATTATGAGTATGCTGATTACAACTATCAAGATTTCGACATAGCTAATCACTTTTGCGAATATGCTGGTCAGTTTATGATCCTACTTTCGTAAAATGCTTGGAATCAGATCAAATGGTGAGAAAAAGCAACAACCGGCTCAATTAGCTGATGGCGGAAACACATGAGTGCGTTTCCAAGTATCTGAAACTATTTTAGAGTGACTGTTACATTCCAGAAGAATTATTATTATTCTTTTCATACTCAGAAATATTTGATTAAAGTATTTTGAAAAAAATGAAATATAATGAACAATATTACGCGCGAATACACATCCTCAGAGTTCGTGGAATGTCAGAAACGTTCTTGTTTGCGCATATTTTATTAATCTGCTAAGCAAAGATATCAGATTAAGAAATTTTCCATTTAAAGGTGTGGAGGATTTCAATTATTCTCGATGTCCTGATAAAAAATATAAGCGTGAGTGGATAACGAAATACTTGACACATTATCTAGAAAGGAAACCTACAAAAGATGAAATTGACAATCTCCTAGATGGAAACAATGTTTTCGAAGCGGTACATCATGAATTTACACGTTTTACTTATAAATTAATGAGTTTTTTCAAAAATGAAAATAAATGAGATTTCTTTGAATTTGATAATTTGGTGAAATATTTCAGGCTGCTCATTTCCTTTGGGCTCTTTGGGCGTTGGTACAATCTCAAATCTCAACTCTTGATTTTGACTATTTAGAGTAAGTTTTTGTAATTCCTTCTTATATTTATTATAAAGCGAACTTCCGGAGTTGGAGAAAAATTGTAAAAATTACAGAAATATCCGTATTAGCATAACTAATTTTAAATGAAATTTGTAAATGATTCATAACTTGTAAATGGAAAAAAGGTAATGAAAATGAAGAAAGATCCATCCAGTTCGGGAGTTAGGAGTTATGATGTATCCAAGTAGCTTTCGAGTATGAGAAATAAATCATATTTACTGCTTAGGTATTTGTCCTAAACTTCATTGTGATTTTTAGATACGCAATTCAGAGGTACAAACTCTTTCAGAAATGCATGTTCGAATGTGATTAAACATGATAACTCTGCAACATTATCTTTTTGAATAAAGAATCATTTTTTAATTTGAGTTTCATCAAAAGATTACTAACAAGCACTTTCTATTAATTACTGACTGGGCAGGACATACACAAATTTCATTTCTTCAAATATTCTGTTTCCCTTATCTGTTAGTGTAGTAAAAACACAAAATTTCCAATGGCCGTAATCATAAAGTATAGCGTGTGAAATGTAAAATAGATCTAAATGATACCGCATATTAAATTAACTTGTATTAAATGATAGTAAACAAGCAGCTAATAATTTTTTATGACGGTTTTTATAGACATGAAAATTTTAGCAGTAATTTAAAATCTGTTGGCCACTGAGCAGTTTGGGATAAATTAGTTTGAAGAGCTTAAGATTTTTTAAGATTAATTGGAAAATTATTAGTCAGATCTATGAATGCATTTTAATGTTTGTAACAGAGAAAAGCTGTAAGAACAACAGAAATACCCGCATTAGTTTAACGAATTCTAAATGAAATTTGCAAATGATTCATAACTTATCGGCTGGAAGGAACAAGGTAATGAAAATGGAGGTAGATCTATTCATGCGGGTCATCCTCTCTTAGTAATTCGGTATATCGTAATGCTAATCAACCAATTATAAATACTGAAACTTTGGAAATATTTTGATGACTGTATGAACATCATCCAAGCATATAGCTGAAGAGAAGAATTCAAATTTGGTTAAAAATTGATTTAATTTCAATTTGGTCTACTATTCAAGTCAGAGGTGTTTTACGCGAGATACATTACAACATGCAGGCTTTGTGGTAACACTTCTGGTAAAAATTTGAGAAGTAGAATTCCTTATTTTGTATAGTGTTGGTCTACAGTTTATAAAAACAGATACGCTCAGTAGTTGGTGGTCTTGCGACCATGATTCTGATAGCTTTCCAAGAATATATTGAGGAGTTCTGCACAATAATCTGTTTGGCCATCACGGTGTTGCAGAAGAATTCGGATCCGCTTGTCCTCGAGCACTGATGACATATATTTGAATATATAGGTAGAGCATTCGTTTTTTAATTCATCAAGATCATATCTCTAAAAATCACCAAAATTTCAAAACCATATCTGATATCTTTGGGGTGCATGAAGATCTTCATTTATTATTTCTGTGTCACATCGACATATGTTACGAAATCCTAAAAATTTCATTCATATATAATAAAAGCTATCTTATGTAAGTTGAAAAAAAATAATGAAAACATTGCAACGAATTACTGAGATTACAGAGTCACTAAGCTATGGTCATTTGTAGCGCGATTATACTAACAACAGCTTCTTTAATCCATATACTGATTATTTTATATTGTATAATATCTGTCAGTGATAGCATTCGAAAACCAAATTTTGGAAATAAAATTCGCAACAAAGAGTAAAAATTATTAAACTAACCATACTGAAAGAAAATATCTCAGCAATTGTCGTATTGTGTATCAGTAGTTTAATGCTTTTAATAACCTCACATTTCAAAGTATTGAGACCAAAACGAAGAGCAGCCTGAACAAGTTCCAATTGTCGTGACAATGAGTACTCATCCATTACTTCAAGTTGGCCACCGGAGTAAAGATACATCATAACAAGCTGCAATATTACTGAAATTTTTTCAAATATAGGTTTATAGAAGTATGTGTCATTTAAAGTTACTTTTGCAACCTTAGAGAATATCTTGTAAGTAAACATAGAAGTAATATTGATAAATATTTCTACTCCAGGCACTTTATTAAATCAGCCTTAACTTTGTATTGTGATGTTACATTTCTTTGCAAGAACAAAACAAACATGAAAAGTTTCATAGGAGATATTGTCGAGATGTATTTGATTGCTGTTATTATCTAAAAGTTTTCGGAAAATGTTGGATGTATTCGTCAAAACAATACGATGACCGTAAAATACTTTGTTTGCCACCTGAAAGTGCTCATGTAAAGCCTGTATGGCTTAAAATGATTTTTTAACCGGAACTGAAGAGATTTAAATTTTAATTCATTTGGTCATAAATATTTAGCTCTTTTTCTACTATACATGGAATATGGGCATTAACCAAGAAAGTAATATCGGAAAGATCAGGATTGTTGACATAGCTAGGATCAATCATCGATTTGTGGTTGTTGTTGCCTTGACTTTCCAAATTATCTGATTTCATTATTGTTGTGATCTGTCCAGCGCATATACGTCGATAAAACGAACTTATTATTGCAGCTGTTTGCCGTAGTTCTTTGGTCGCTGATGGACATTCCGAACGTATGATATCGAATAACTAAAATAAGATGTCAAATTTAAGTTTTTGAAATCTCATTCTAAAATACAAAAAAAAGTTGAAGGAATAAAAACCGTGCTGAAATTACCGAAGTTACATGCTTACAACCTCAAGTTACATGTTCAATTATCAAAATTACACGTTCATAACTTTCATTGTTTTGAAAATATTGATTGAAAATAGTAGAACTATTTAAGATGAAATATAATTATTATTTATTATATATTCCACATTTCTATTAATGATAAGTGATTCTACGTATCAAGAAGACTTCTCATTTTCCGCCATTGTGAAACTGGAATGTCAGGAATCATCACCACTAGAAGCTGCATATCGTTTCTTAAATAAGTAATCGACATCGCTGATGAGAATAACTTTAATTTTATTATGAACCGAAAAATCATTAATTTTAAATAAAAAAAAAATTTTTTTTGGTTTGAGGAGAAAAACAAGAAAATAACTAACAATGAAAGAGATACCAATTACTAAAATTTTATGACGGTTGGTTAAAACAAACCAAAGTGGCAGTTTCACGGATGTCGTCGTGCATTAGGTCATCGGCTAAACGGAAATTAAAATCATTGAGAAGTAAAAGTTTGTAATTTCGGGAAAGTTGTACACAAGCGGCTTGCAAGCAAGTCGTCCATGTATGTAAATTCCATGCTACACCTGAAATTTTCCTATATTTCGTATTATATTGAATTGTTTGAAACTTTATTTAAGCCTAGGTATAGATCAGATGGAAGGGCCTGGTAAATTCTGACTGCCAGGATTAGATCTTTTTTATGTCACATTTGCATTGGAAAATATTGTACTGTAAAGTGAGACAATGGAAGAAAGAAAATGAACTTCAAAACTACAACAAACATTCGAATCGAACCGATTTTGCGTAAATCCATAGCGATGTCAATGTGCCAAGTTTCAGCGGCGTAATACATTGCTTCATTAAGCGCCTGTTTTTGCTCTTTGTTGAAAATATCCAGAAATGAATGCATATTGCTAGAGGAAAGTTTCTAATTAATAAGAAAACAAGTTTTGGTTTTGATTTTTCATCCTAAGGATTACAAATAAATGTTATCACTTGACAATTTAGTTAACATTCTTTTTCCTAACAATCATATTAAAAAATTTAGAACGAAATGAAAGAATTCTGGATAGATTAACCTTTGTAAATTGAAAGAAGCTTTATTTTTATCGAATGCCATTTCATTTTGATTAAGGAAGTCTTTCAAACTTAAATTTTCCTCCGAACATTTGTAATTTGCTCCTAAATTGCTATTTTTTTTATTGAAATCTTATGAAAATTACAATTGTTTAAGGTTGAATTGAAAGAAAGAAAACAATTTCAATCTTCCAAAGAAGGTATTTTGAATTTGTCAGTTTCATTTATTTAATAAAACTGATATCGCAAAAATTCAGTGCATGGAAAAAAATTAGTACATTCAGAACACATCTGGCAATTCTATAAAGTGCAACATTTTCAAAACACTTCAACGTACACACATGCACATTTAACTGACAGACAGGCATTGATAATAATTTGATAATTTAGTCGTGAATAATAAATAGTGATAAATGATTTACCTGCAGAGAGCATCATTCTGAGTATGTTTCGATGGTTATATGCAGCTGCTAATGCAACAGCTGATGGCGATCCCATGTGGCGATAATTGCATTTCATGGAATCATAATTAATTGTCGTTCGGAATGGATTCGCATGGCATTTCAGTAATTTCCTAACAATATCTGCATCACCCAGTATCGCTGCTACCTATATTATCAGCAATCCACTGATACTTTATACATTCATCAGCTCAACTGAGGATTCGTTATTAAAAACAAGTCGAAAATTTCAATTAAAAAATGAATTTAATTGAAAAAGAAATCAAGAAAATCTTGATTCTATTTGAATTTTTTGATCTTTTTTTATATTTAATTAGTTCAAGAAAAGTGATAGAAAGTTTTTATATGTGATATAGACTAGAAAACACTAGAAGCATGTTAAATTTCTGTTCTAACAACAAAAAACGTAGGTAAAATATTATATAATTTGAATGGTAAGTAGGGATCATCGATCTCTGATCTCCGATAATTTGATGTAATTAGCATCTCTTCCATGAATTTAAAAAAACTGCAGCGATTGCAGTGTAAAATATTATATTCATTTATGACATTAAAATAAGCATATTTTTTCTAACCTGCAATGGAGTTTCTTTGGTCATTGAATTATTCTCAACTTGCGCACATGCATCAATGAGACGTACAGTTAATGGATAATTTCTTTGTGCAATAGCCCTAAAATTGGGGTACTAATTATTCAAAAATTTCTATCACTTATTCCAATTTATTATATTTTAAAGAGAAAGAAAGAGAGAAGGAAGAAGTCGACATAAAATTTACGTATAAATTTAATCAATGATATTTTTGATTTCTAATATTCCCTTTATCATTTTTTTCATCTTCACTCTCCGCTCAGAATCTTACTTACTTCGCTTTCATTTTTCAACTTTTCTTAAACTGCTTCGAAATGAAAAAGAATTAAAATTGAAAATTCACCATGTTAAGGATGTCCAACCAGCAAAATCCATCGAAAGAGCGCTTGAATTCTTTACATTTTGCTCATTTGGAACTGGAGTGTTTAAATCTGGCGTAGCCGATATTATTGCATTTGCTGCTCGGTTATTATCAATTAAGATTGCTTCTGAGAGCGCTGTTAAACCCTGAATTAGTGCTATTCATTATTTACTTTTAACAACAAAAAAAAATCACTCGATAGATAGTGAATAACTTTACTATATCATAAAAACTGTTAGTGAAATGAAACAATTAAGTCAAGCAATAGTGATAAATTTAAATTAAAAAAGAATGGATGCTGATCCATGAACTTACAAATGAATCAAGATTGCGCAATCTAGCTGGTCCAAGAAAATCCAATGCCATGCTAATAGTTTCTTCGGAGTTAACTCTTAATAACTGGAAAGCGATTTCTTGCGTTAATTTATGCTGGCTTTTCACTGATCCTTCCAAACTAAAATTATTTCGATGGATAGGACTAGATGATCACTTACATTCTTTGAAGACCAATATTTATTAGACGATTGGTCCGGAATATTATCATTTCTTTGGATTTCGAAATAAAATTTAGATCTTTCACTTTCGATTAAATAGTTCAATGAGCAACATTCGGAGCTTTTTTTCATGAGAATCATAAAGAACCGTTAAATAGATCTAATGGTATCCTGGAAATCATACGAGATTTTACTGCTTCTGAAGTCGAGAAACCGCGGAGGGCAGTCTATATTGAGTAAAATCCGAGCAGCTTGTCTTACATCATCCTCGTCAACAGTATCGGAAGCATGATGTGCTGCATATGCTTCTGATATCCTAATCCATTCATTAAGTGTCGAAGAGTTATAACTGTAAAACAAGAATGTCCTATTTTTCATTGCCTTATTCACAATGAAAAATTGTGATGACACATTAAAATATTTGAAAATTGAAAATTGATTACACCAAATTAGAGCTGTGGCCACCAAACTATCACTTGTGCCTTATCAACTTATCTCAATTATTAATACTACGTTGAAAAAGTAAGATTAGCAAAGTTAGGCTAGTTACTAATTCATTAAGTATATTGGTATCAAATTGGGTTAATAATGATGATCAAACACAAACTTATCCAATGATGAATTAGCATTGTCGCAGTTGATGGAATGTTTTGAACTGTTCAAAAAGTAGAACAAAGCTCTTGCACCATTTCGAGTAAAAGACAATTTTCTTGAAATATCAAAAGTTAAATTAAAAGTTTACCATGATACTGCGCAAGAAGAAATTTTAAGGCTAATAAAGGAATAGCTAAATACTGAGATTGCTAGATAATTTATGTTTCATATTAAAATTTGAAATTTGATGAAAAAATTTTCAAAAAGTGAACCTTGCAGGTAGATCTATTTCCAAATTCTCAATATTATTTCTCTCAATTCCTTTCATTTGTAGTAATTTTATTAGCTGACTTTCGTTGTTAGTACTTAATCGAGATAGCTTGTTCGAGCATCTTTGATGATTCGTCGTCGTGAAGTCAACTTCTCCTGCAATATTTTTTGTATCATACGAATTCTTATATCACTTCCTTTGTTAAAATTTGTGACCTTCTGTTTTATCTTCCAACTACCTCATCAGAATCCTTTCGTTTCGAACAACTTCATTGATTTCGTTTCGAAATAATTTATACATCTGATGTATATGACATAAAGTAAATGAACTGTATTTCTTTCACCTTCTAATATTATTCGTTCCTTGTTTTCTGCCAAAAATTTCCTAATATTGTTTTCACAATCCAACATTTTATTCAGTGCATCTGTTGTTACGTTACCTTCGTATGCTATAAATATTCAAATTAATGATCTTATTCTTTGAGCTTCTTTACTCAATGGATTGTCAGTGAATCGGAAATCATCTACTCATCACATTCATTAGAAAGTTATTTAAAATTGAAAAGTTACATAAAATGAATATGTCAATACCATTAACAGTCAAACTTGGTATTAATGAGTTCAAATTAAAGAAACAATTTAGAAAATTTAATCAATTACATTTTGATTCAACACAAGCAAGAATTATTTCTTCCAAAAGGCATTCCAACACAGCACACAGAAATACCGCAGCCTGTAAATTATAGAAAAGTAATTCGAAAATTTTCTTTGATAAAAGTAACACTACTAATTTGGGGATAGCAACTGATAAAAGTGGATAATTTATCTTACTTCATCCAGGATAATTTCACTGATTTGGCTTTCGATCATCCATTTGTAAAAATGTCCCAAGTTGAAACACAACCCGGCCCGTCGTTGCATGCTTGTTTTTAATGCACCAGATCCACTGAGAGCATAAATTGAAGTTGCCTGAATTCCAGCTTTAGTGCAACTTTCTGCTACAGAACCATTGAACAGTACCTGGCAGAAAAAAAAGATAAAATTTCGAAATACGATAGAAGTTCAATATCGTTATCTATATGGTTGTCATAATGAAATTTGTCATTGAAATGATTACTTATTATGTTACTTGATCATTGCCAATTTGCATAATTAGCTTAATAGAGTGAAAGTGACAGCGATGATGAGATAGTGAGAAAAACAATGTAATAATAAATTCAACCTTTACTGCAGTCTTGATATCCAAGACACGGCATTTAATAAATTGCAAAGAAAGACGGCGAATCTCATCAACTAAGGCATAAAGAGCATTTTCCAAATATTTCTTCAATCTAAATACAAATTCATTAATCCTGCATAAGTTTACATATCATAAAATGCAATTTTCATATATTATCACTTTGACATACGTCGATAAAGACTTCCATAAAAATTTACTTTAGTACTGCTTGACGGTTAATAATTTGACAATGTTCTTTACATCTTCCTCGTCTGAACACTTCCATTATTTCTCCTTCGCTAAGATCAAATTTCTTTATTTTTTCACTGCAATAGCTTTTCACTTTTGTTTTTACAATTTGAACAGTTCATTTAGTGGACTACTCTTAGGTGTATTTGTATCATATATACTCTTTGTATTTCGATATCCAATTGATCTTTCAAACAGAATTTTTGTTGTTAAGAAGAATTTAATTTTCAGTTAGATTGAACATAGTCTTTTTGTCGCACAATTAGCGATTAATCAGTTTTTTGTGTCAAATTTTATTAATCAATATAAGATATGTGTAAAATGAAGAGCAAACTTTATTGTGATAAACGATTTGCTTAGCGGGTTATTGCCGGTATCTTTTGGTGATGTGAAAACGAATTCTCGGGATAAGCATTCGAAGTCATAATTTTGTATGAATGGACGACTTGAAGTTGTACTGCATGTGCTATAATGGCTAATTTGAAGAGGAGATGATCTCTCTACTGATGAACAGTTCGCAAATACTATCGTTGGTTCGTGAACTCGTTCAGTAATATGTTCACGTCGTTGATGGCACATAGCTGTAAATTAGTTATTAATATCTAGAATGTTCAAAATAGGATCAATTTCTTCTTATAGAGGTTTCTACTAAACTATTCAAAGTTTAGCCTTTACCCTGAGTCTTACTCGGAGATAAATTAAAAAGTCATGGTAGAGACTAACGTTTCTATTCCGAACAAACAAACTCGATCTCCTCATAGTTCAATCTTCGAAAAACAGATTTTCTTACCAAAATTGGATTTTTTGAGAGCTATTCTCCAGTTCAATGACTAAATAAACAGAATTACCCTTCTGAGAAGAGGAATAATCGCTTCTTCGATGAAGCAACAAAGTTGATAACGAATGAGACGGCATACGCGGTGCGGAACGATAACCGCTATCGGTGGGTGATGCTGTTGTGTCCAAATATGGTGAACTATTATGGACTGCATTTCGTGCTGATTCATAGCACATATTCTTCCGGCATAAACTGTTCGCATGATAAACGGCACTAGAAATAAATTGAGCACAAGCTGAAGATTAATTTTAAGCAGGTGAATGTTGCGTGAATGGAAAAAAGATAAAATAAGATGGCTTTTATGAAATTTTAGAAAGACTTATTTTGTGTTGAATAACTTTGTAGACATGCCATTTTTTTTATAAGAAACAAATTCTTACCGTTATTCGGAACTTATTTCGGACTTTTCAGAATTGTATTAATTTTTTAAAATAATCGATGGTCTTTTGTATTGGAGAATTTATTTCTTTTCTTATGAGCTAATAATTACGTTGCATTGATATTGCTTCACTTTACTTGCTCTTTCTAATATTCTTCAAAAAGAGTAAAATTTTTATTCTTATACCAAATTCTGATGAAAAAAGTGATACTGCTAATAATTACCTGTTCGCTTCCCTGGGATTTTCTTTGTAAGTTGTACTCAAATTTGGTACACTTTTGTAAAGCTGTCGTATTTGCTCAAATGTGTTAACCGATTCTGTATTGGGTTGCAAAGGTAGTGTGCTGCGGGGTGATGATACATGCTGAATCATAAATTCTGATTTTTGGATTTTTGTTGAACAAAAAGGGATCCAATGTTTTTTCAGTTCTTAAACCCTAATGTGAAAATCAAGAAAAACTGATTAATATGTAAAATTCTTTCTTCCTAGATAACAAATCTATTTGGCAAGTTTATTTCATAATTTCACTTTAAAAGCCTTTATTAAAAATTCAAACTAAAATTAATAAAAAAAGTTTGTAGGCAGAAGACATTAATTCTTTGTTTATTTTATGAAAATATAACTTTTTTCCATAAATTCTCATATAACATTACTATTATTTCTTAATTTAAAATGATAAAAAAATTTCTGTATATTATCCAATTTAAAATATATTATCCAATTTATATTATATTATTCAATTTATAGTATATTATCCAATTCATATTATATTATCCAATTTATATCATTCAATTTTTCTTTTGAAAAAGGTGAACAAAAAGGATTTTGTTGCACAATAATCATAACTATTTGGTAATGAATGAACTTATGAATTATATTCAACAACTGAAACTTAATAGAACTTTTTATAATTTAATGTTTCATACGAGGATTTCTGGTTATTCCATTGTTGAATGTTTAATCTTTGCTAACCTTTTTCTTAATTATTCCCAAGTTTTAGTCACATATGAAAAGAATTAAATATACAAAATAGAAAGAGAGAGAATGGGCATGTAAGTTAATGAATTAAAAGATCAGATATAAAGATTATATGAAATAAATTATCATCAATATGCAAATAATGATATTACCGTAGCAAAAGATATTGATAACCGTTGACTTCGCCTGTTCCGATACTGCTCCGAATTTGAATAATAAATAACATCATCTGCCGCGTCAATATAATTTGAACCCTGATTTTCGTCTTTTTTTCACTTTTCAATTTCAAACTTTTTTCATTTAATATATATTTTTTAATTTTAGTCAAATTAGATTGACAACTGAAATTCATTCGAATCGTTTATTTTTTGCCAATTAATATCAGTAGTAAAATATATAATGAAATTCACAATTTTTCAACTCTCAAGGGACTGAAAAACCAATTTACGGATCTTATGTGGATCTGTAACTTGATCGGTATTTCAATGTTTAAAAGGAATAACCTGTTTTTTAAATGGCAGTAAGAAGTGAGAAACATGAGATAGAACACTTGGTCGCAGTGTTTTCAAAGCCTGAATCAACTTATCAGGTAATCTCGTTTCGCCATTTCTATTGCGTCCATTCTTTTTGTCATTAAGTCGGCATCCCAGACGCGGCATTTTTAAACGAGATATCTGCAGCTTTAATTAAATAAGTAATGAAAAAAGGAAATAATTATAAGAGTTAAAAAAAAATTTCAAAGGTCAAACATTAAAATTTATATTTGATCTTTAAGCTATCTTTCATCAATAAGTTTTATATTTGATTTAACAATAGCTTATTTATTTACTATCTTATTGTACTTATGCTAAAAAAAAATGAAATTATGAATTACATAGTAATGGGTTGAAATATGAAATAAAGCTTAAAAGCTCAAAATATTGTGAATCATTTTTTGATAAACGATATCGAATATTAATGATATCTTCCTAAAATTCTTTGTCATAAATTTTTTTGAAAAAAAATCTCCCAATTTTTAACATTTGTAGATGAATTTAATTATTAATAAAGAAATACGACTTCCTCTTGCAGCGACTAAATTATCAGAAAGTACAAAAACTAAGTGACATCGAACATTCTCTTTTATCGATGATAATTACTCTTCAATACATTTCGTAAAGCGATTTCGTCATCTACCTTTCATGAATCAAGGTCGAAAATGAAATTTCACAATTATCTGTAAGAACTGCGATGCTTGCATCTATCATTAATTTCGAAAATTGTTTAGATCATGAATTATCTTGCCCCAACTATAACTGCAAATTTAGATGAAAGAAATTAACCCTTTAAATATGATTTAAATTTGAAGCACGTTTGACTAATTATCTGTGAATTTGGGGAAAGAGAAATCTGAACAGTGAGACAATCAAAACAAGTAATTTTGCTCTCATTTAATTTTATTTAATGCATTATCGAAATTCACAACGCATGCAAAAGACGATCAAAAAAGAAAAATGCAAGAATGAAACCAACTGCTCTAAAAAATATTTAACCAAAAATTACCAATTAAATTTTAAAAAAGTGAAAAAGGATGAAATTTGAAAGTTCTGATGTTTCTTATTGTAATTTAATTATATAAAGTATTGAAATAAGTTGTCATCACTGATCAAACAATTTGTTATTGAACAGTGATAAAATTGATAACGAGAAATCTTTGGTGTTGTTGTTGTTATTGGAAGTTTCTCAAAAAATATCAGCCGTTCTAAAGTTGCAAATCAATAATTTTCATTAAATCCCATTTATTTTATTAAATAACAAGTTATATTAAGAGCGTATTTACATATACAATATGTAAATTGTCACTTTCTTGTTAATTAATTTCCTAACATATCATCTGTGACACATATATTGGTGTGTAATTTATTGCTTTCTATTTAATTGTGCGATAAAGTTTGATTTAAACAAGAGAACACATTCTGAATCTCAATTAATCTCATCAAACAACATTCTAGATTTAACACATAGGTTGTAAAAAATTTCCGATTGGTAATAATGTCTAATATTTGGTAAAAACATTGGTCAATCAAAAAAGTCTTTCTTTTTCTACAGCATATCCTTCCTGTTACAATAATGTTTTTTAATGTAATGACAAAACAAAACTTTAAACTGAAATTTGACTCTATTAAACTTTTGTTGTAATAGATTTATAACTTTCCAAACTTAGCTCCAGGCTGACAGCCAGACCCATTTATGATTTTCATAGCTTTAAATCAATTCAATAAATTGAAGAAGGGAATTTCATGAACCGCTTTGTTGTTACAGCTTAACAAGTGAACAAAATTGTAGTTCATCAGAATGCCAAAGAAATCATCCTTGAAATCTATCATAAATTATAAATTAGTTTAAATACAATAGACTTCATTCCATTTTATACTATAAATCAGCGACAACAACTTTTGACCGTTATTCCGCTTCGATTTTTCTTTTGAGTTACTTAGAATTTTATTTTAGTTTAAAAAAAAATCGAAAGCTTTTTCAATAGAAAAAATACTATGAGATTCAATAATTATGTTTTACTTTCCACCCTATGTTAGAATGATTGTAATTTGGCATCTAAAATAATACTTATCAAATTATTCTATAAAAGCCAATATCAAAAATTATCACTATTCATACTATCGCTATTTTTCTTAAAAATCGATAAAAAAACCAAGTTATTTATAAAATGTCCTGAAAACTTTTTGCCAACAAAAATATCACTGGCACTTAACTATCTGAGCAAACTGAAACAGGTGGATTAAATGTTTAAAAAATACTAATAGCAATAGCGCATAGTTATGAAATTTTGGAATTATTATTGAAAATTTTTCTTTTTTTTGAAAGATATTTTTAATTTTTAGGATTTTGATATTTTCTGATAAATGATAAGATTGAGTGTAAAAAAGGATATTAAAAAAAAAATATTTGCATAACCGATGATAACAGCCATATTTTTTGTGTCCATTATCAATAAGCTTTGAAATAATAATCACAATGATGCTTATTTAATTAGAAATTTCTAGATGCGCTATTGTAACACCACGTAAAATGATTCTCGCATACTATTTTTTTTTTGTCGCGGAAATTTTTCATAAATCAAGAAATGATGGATGTTTAAATTATTTCATTGATCTGTTGTGTGAACCTCTTTTTCCTTTTCTTATCGAAGAAAAACTGTAGTCCTGCCACCATATCTCTCACCAATATAACGATCAGGCATCAATCGAAACCTACATATCTGAGTGCGCACAAATGCAGATCACTAATGGCTTTAATCGACATTTTAGACTCTGCAAATATTTTAGAATATAATATTAAAAGATAACCATATAGTAAGATGGAAAGTTGGTATGATTATAGTACGAAGAAACAAAAAAGATATAAAAGAGAATTTCGAAATAGATTCTAATGTATCCTGAAATGGCATCTTCTAGGGTAAGTTCAGTATTATGAGGCTTAGATCATAATGGTGGTAGAATAAAAAATCAAATACTTTTGGAAATTAATGATGATTATTTAGGGTAAAATGTGATGAAAATGTTTTTATTCAATAACAAATGAGAAATAAATCATTTGTTTGTAATTTAATATGCAAAGAGAGACAGGTGGGAGAAAAATGGGCAATATTTGCGAAGTAGTTGAGGACATTGACATATTAAAAGAGAAAATTTCTATTGATGATACAGCAAATGGGAAGCCATTTACTGTGTCATCAATAGGTTTCGGCTGGAACTATTTTCAATAATTTTTTAACAATGAAATACAGAGAGAAGTGAAATGAAAGAAGAATTCAACAAATTTTCGGAATAGCATTCCGTTTTTAGCATATCGAAATATTTGAATAACTTTTTTCCTCTAATTTTTCTTTAATTTTCTTTCGAAAGAGAATAAACAAATAAATTCTTAAAACTTCAAATGAATATGTTTCACAAGTTGCATATACTTTTCAAATATCTTTGGAAATCATAAGATGTTTAAATATTAGTTCAAATAAGTGCTAAGAAAGAATGATCAAGCCATAATTGAATATAACACATAGCTGTCAGAAGGATTATATGAATGGTGAGTAAAAATAATAAAACATTACAAAAAGTTTTTCTTCTCTGCCTTACGAGTTTTTGGAGCAAAGGAGAAGATCGATGTAATTTAACATAACGATTTGTATCCCACCTGGAAATTTTAATTTGTTTTTTTAAACAACTGCAAATAGAAAATCTTTCGGCAAAATTGAGTTTAAGAATAACAATAGCTAATAGTATAAAAGCATGACAGAAAATATATTCGAAAGTTTCATGAGATGAGAAAATACCGTTTCATGTTAATCTGCAAAAGGTAAATGATTGGCTCAACTCTATTTAATCATAAAATAGATCGTGAAGAAACTACCAACATAGTTACCCTTTTTTCGAATGACCAATGATGTCATATTATGTTATCAGATTTCACAGCCAAAAGATGAAATGTTGTTTGAACAGTCCCGCTAATGCGATCGATCTTCATCGAGATCGATAGAAAATATGTGCATGTGTGTTTGGTGACAATTGTTAACATGTTTATATATGCAATCATATAACCTTTTGTATCATAAATCGATTTGTTGTAATATTTTCAACAATAGTTATCGCTTCGAATCATTAATTATCTATCTAGGATTAACTTGTGGCAATCGTTCCTATTACTCTCACTTGATAAATTATTAACCATTCTTTCTCCTTAGCAGTGCTTCATTAATGCTGCAAACTTTTTACAGTTTTGCAAAAATGAACTTATATTTCTATAAGTCAAGTTTTTGGCTGAGTTTAATTCGTTTTTAATTCATACACGATAATTTACTTACCTGAAGCAGCGTGTAAATACTTCGTTTAGCTTCATGTATAAGCCTGAACAGGTAAGGCTTATGATTAAACGTTACCAAGAAAAATTTAGTCTTTAAAAATGATAGATAGTACTGGATAACTTCTATATTTTGGTCTCTGTTTCAAAAAAGAAAAATGGCATTAGATTCTCTAAACAATGTCAAATTGATAATTTAGCCTCACAATAGCAGAGAAATCAATGCGAAGATAAAGTACTTGTTGTAATCTGTAATAATAATTATTTTAAATTAGTCAAATGGCAGTGTGATTATTAGAACTTTCAGGTATTTATCGTGTGGGAAATGTTTTTACCCGTCATTTGGAAATTTATAAAATAATAGTCAATGAAAATGCAAAACGATTGAAACAATTTGATAAGATAGGAAGTAAAATTGATAAAAATCGTTTTTTTTTTCCTTTCGTTTTGAAAAGATAAAAGTTGTAGGAAAATATTCATCCAAATTAAAAGTTTTGAAAATCAAAGTTTTGCTTTTTTTTCCTGTTTTAAAGCCATTTACTCAACTGCAGTTATATCAGAATTTTTTTCTCCTATAAAACAGGATACTTAAATTAGTCTAAGGATTTTCGGAGAAAGTATCGATAAAGAATTCTCGATGAAATCGATCATAATAACATACCTAAACTTCTACAATTTCAGACTGTATGGTAGCAAAATAAAAATTGAGCATAACCATAAGAAAATATTTAACTAAATCTGTTTGCTAATAAATTCATTCATTCAATTTCAGTGCATTCCTTGTAATGAATTAAAAAGCAAAAAGACCTATTTAATTAATGAATAATTGAAATAAGTGAAGAGAAATGAAATTAATGAAATTCTAAAAGCGATATTAGAATTGATGAGGCTTTCTTTTTTTGTGCACATTTTTTATCACAGCGATTTATAATATAATTTTCAAATGATAAAAGAATCGATATCCAATTAAACTGCCTTAACATATCATATGTCCTCTACACATTTTGACGGTGAAATTTGATTTTCTAAGAAAAAGTATCCAATCTGAGTTGGAATGAGATTTGAAGATTAATAGAAATGTATGTAACGATGAACAGTATTAGGAGATATTAAAGATTGTACAATAATAAATCATTCGGTCATTCAGACAGGTTTTTTTTTTTCAGGCTGGGAAACAAGCTAAAATCAATTCGAATTAGTAGTACATCATGGTTTCGGTCAAATAATTATGAAGAGTTTTAAAGAGCAAAATATCATATCTAAATTTTAATTTTAAAATATCATAGTATAGGATATAGGACTAGAGAGAAAAACAACTAATGTGCGTTTGACGTAGTACGGCGTCCTTCAATGAATAAATAACCAGTGTGAAGTGTCCGAATGCTCCGCTATGGAAGGTATGATGAACAAAGCTGTGAATTATGATGCATCGTAAATTGTTGTTATGTATTTTGAAGATTTATTAACTGAGGCTACTTAATTTATGACATTTTAAAATTTTGTAAAGCTTTAGAAATAATTTCTTAAATAAAACAAAATTCAGCGAACTACACTGATCGATATATGGTGGATAGGAGGAATAAGAGAAAAGGAATAAAACTATCAAGAAAGGATGAATGAGAGAGAAGGGATAATATGCAATTATTTTATTATTTTTTTGATAATGAAAATTCAAAAGTGATAGAATTTTTAATTAGATTGGAATGAATTAAGGAAAACGGAACAGATTGGAATAAATTGAGGTGATGTGCGCATTTATCTGCTTTTACCAGGCCATTCATTTGTCCTTACCGTTTCACATCGAAGTAAATGAACGTGATTGAGCTGGCAAGGAGAGAGGACGTTTAACGCCAAATCAATCATTAATGAATGCCCTTGAAACAGAGAAATGTTAAGATAGTGGAAGGATTGATTATAAGAAAGAAATGATCAACTGAAGGGCGTATATAAAGATATATCAAATTTATCTTAGAGGATCCTAAGCTGAAATTTATCGATGCCTATTTTAGCGAACAATAAGATGCTATGCTAACCAGGGAAGCAGCTATCATCGGAAAAGTGAAATTATCCAATCGTTCACGATAAAATGAAATTTGAACCGATTAAACTATGAATTAGATGTAATGAAGCGCATGGCACACAAAGAAATCATCAAATTAATAAAAAAGCCTTAAGCTCAAATCCAAATAGCAGCAGATAATATGTGTTATTCCTTTTTTATTTTGCAAAAAATTCACAATGAAGTAAAGTGACCGATCCGTAAGTGTATGAAAGTCCCTTAAGTGATAATAGTCGATTCCTTACTTTTTCAGATAAAATAATTAGATAATCTTTGATCAACAACTTGAATGTTTATTTTGCCTATGCAGCATTTATTATCATTACTGCATTTGCTAATATTTTCATTCTTTCTGATACTATTGTAAGAAGAAAAAAAGCCTGTAATTTGTGATCAACTGAAGGCTCTTTTCCTTCACTTAAGAAAAACAATTGTTTTCTTATGGTAATATAAACATATATTCTATGCATTAACTGAACTCATTACTCCACTCACTAATTTAAAGCATTTGGGTTAGCAGAAATTCTTGAAATCCCATATATCCATTTAAATAGCTTAATTTTCGCATGATTCGCAAACTTTTGCACAAATGAATTGGATATTCCCTCCTGAACTTTGATGAAATTCCTTGGAAAAAATATCTTACTGGAGCAGTGTGATAACTGTTAAGCATAAACTATTATTACCACCAAAGTTTGGAAATCGAGAAGAGGAATCTAATAGGTGGGAAAAAAAAGAAATAAAAGATTGAAATTTGAAATGCATTATATCAATAATAAACATGTAGCCAATTCATCGTACCGAGATTAAAAAAACTTGAAAGATTTATGGGTTAAATATGTTTTTGCTTTCAACAATTTCGAAAATTTATTTTATGAGTTTCTATTTTATGAGTTTTATTTTATTTTATGATTTTATAGATTCAATTCTTTATACTGACTCTGACTGCGAATCCAACCATTGCTAGGTTTGGACTGTTTTGAAAAATCGTCCATCTTTATCTTTTAAATATAAATATATTTTATTATTTTATTTGGATCTTCCCCCGCTTCAAAGATTGACATTCAGATTATTATTCATCTTAACTCTTCCAGCTGAATTTATCATCTAAATCATTTCAGATCATTTTTTTTCACAGTAAATGTGAGGCGACGACTGTACCATTTTCTTTCTGAAAATTNCCCCGCTTCAAAGATTGACATTCAGATTATTATTCATCTTAACTCTTCCAGCTGAATTTATCATCTAAATCATTTCAGATCATTTTTTTTCACAGTAAATGTGAGGCGACGACTGTACCATTTTCTTTCTGAAAATTATCTCGCACTGTTGAAAGTTCTATATGGCAGCACTTACAATTTTTGAATTTCTTCCAAACCAACTCTTCCTTCAAGATTTTCGATCTAATTGTTATATTTGAATTGTTTCTTCAACGTAAAACACAGCACAGATAATTGGTTATCAGACGCTATATGTGTACGTATGTGTGTCTCTTGGAAAGATGTTTCCTAATGATAATGTGTTTCTTAGTGATAAGGGAAAAGTTTCTTAATAGATTGTAAGATTCCATGAATTCAGAATAATTTCTAGGCAAATTTCAACAGAGAACATAATGAAATACCGTAGGGATATTAACTTATGGGAAACTACAGAATAAATATGGTAAATCAGAGATTAAATTGAATGAAATGATGAATTCATAGCATGTATTTTCAACCAAACTCTATTTCTATTACAATGCAGTGATTCGTTTCTAATTCTGATTATCTGATTGTTGCAGCTGATGATGTCATTATCATAGGAACGATTGGTAGAATGTTGACAAATGATGATGGCGAGATAAATAAAGAAGATAAGCAAGGAAATTCATTTTTTCATATTATAATCATATCAGAAAAACATGATTTGCCAAAATTCTACCAATAATTTTTATAGTGACATAATCAGTGTAACGTAATCAGCTGCAATTATCACTAAATGATCAGCTAATTAGAA